>JABUQX010063928.1:7500-98982 GCA_015478945.1 Trachelipus rathkii
GTGACCCCCGCTGGAAAATCCCATCAAGATCGGCAAGAATTGAATCGGAAGACTGAAGACGAATGGTAACTCTAGGTGCAAAGAACTAACTGTTGCAGATCGTTAAGAATATTGAATGTTTTAGCCTACTACCCACCTGTATCAGTATAAGAGGAACCAACAACTCAATGTGGTGTACGTTGAAATCTTCTAAACTCAGCATTTGGATGCAACAATCTCGTGAAAGGTTGTACGATATTCAAAAAGAACCGAAATATTTATGACGAGAGGTAGAAATGGGGTGCAACAAATTCGAGATTAATTCGAAGGCTATGGACATTAGCAAAGTCTATAGAAAACACACCTCTACCCCCCACATCCCTCTCATCACGGTGCCACCGACGCAATCTCGCCATTCACGAAAACATCATTCACTGACGTAAAGCACACATAAGTAATAATAATAAAGTATAATGATAGCTACCCGATAAGGCAAGCGTTAACTTTAAAAATAAGTGTTAAAAAATAAGAGAAAAACCAAATTTATTTTATTCTAAAAGATCAACAAGGAAACTACATATAACAAACTAATAATAACTAAACTAATTTTTCCTTTAAGGTAACGATAATCGGAACTATTTTTTGAGTAAGATGCATTGTATTATTATATATTATATATGTACTATATATTATATATATATATTTATATTATATATATATATATATATATTATATATATAATATATTTATATATAAATATATTATATTAATATATATATATATATATATATATAATTATTTGGGTTTTTACACAGAATTGATTAATATATATATATAGTATATTTATATATAATATATATATTATATATTATATATATATAATATATATATATATATATATATATTATATATATATATATATATATAATATATGGTTAACCGAGCTGATAAGTAGCATTAGCATCGACTCGGCAGGCGTCGAGGCTTTCATAGATTCTACTAAAGTCTTGAACGAAATAGACTTTCTTATGGTTGGACAGGGTCAAAAAGTTTCAGAAGGGAGGCAGATGATTCAGGTGAGGACATTAAATTAGCATGGACTGCTTGGAAGCGAACTAAACCAGCAATCCTCTCACAAGACATGCTTTCCTTTAGCATTAGGCAGATTTGTTGAAACTTGTTTTAAAATAAAATCTGCAATCCCTAGTTCTGCTGCTTTAGAGCGAATATTTAGTTTGGTGGGGATATTTTGAGGAAAAAGAGGTCAGCCTTAACTGTTTTAATTTTGAGCATAATTTTTTGAAAGGTATATGGATCTCTTGTTCTTTGACGAAGAAATTGAGGAAGTGGAAAATTTTGAGATTTTGGTACTCATTCTTCAATTTTTCATAAATTATTATAATATCTTTAACTAGATTATTTAGTATTTAATATTAAACTTTTGTGAAGTAGCACATTATATGGGAGAACGTGCGACGTGCGGAATTGTCGATAGGGAGTTTGATGGTTCTGAATAGGCTGAAGGAGGTGGCTAGCGGACTACGTTTTTCTCCGAGGTGCGGAGGTGCGCTAGCGGACTACGCCTAAATGAGCGGGGTGCCCTCTTCATGATATATAATATATATATATATATATATAGATATATATATATATATATATATATATTATATATATATATTATATATTATATATATATATATGTATATCTACATTTAATATATTTTTGAAGTGCCGCCCCATTTTTTCGGTTCACGAGCCGCTACTGATATATTATATAATTATTTATATATTATATTATATATATATATATAGTAATATATATATATAATATATATATATATATTATATACTTTATATTTATATAATATTATATATTTATTATATATTATATATATATATTAGTATATTGGTTAATTAATATATATATATAAAATAATGAATTGTATTAGTATGTTATGTCTCAGTTTATTTGTGGATGTGGAATTCTCGGGTTGTGTGTTGGTGATGTAGTGTCGATTTTTTTAGAGGTGCGGTTTGTTGTGGCGTTTGTATGGTGTTTAGGGAATGTGTGGTCTTTGGTTAGATGTGTGTTGCTTTTGGGTTGTTTGTCTATTAAATAGTGAAGGTGTATTAATACAGATATATAGTGTGGTTGATGGGTGTAGTGTGGATTTCTGCTTGATAGTTGGGATTGGTTGGATGTTCAAAGGTGTAGTTGCTGCAAGTGTGTGATATTTTGGGCTTTTTCACTTATTTATGTGTATAGTTTTTGATTGTGCTAGTTAGTATGATATTGTGTTTTGTGGGTTGATTTTTGAGAGATGTTAACGTAGCAGCGAATGTAAGGTGTTATGATAATTCCAAATGTGTTTGATGCAGATTTTCTGTGTTTGCGCTTGATAATTAATATGTGAGTTTAATAATAGTGTTGTTTTTGAATGGCATGGGTTTAAGTGGTGTAGCTGGTTGTCGATGGAAGATGTGAGGATGATATGAGAGAGTGAGGTGTGTTTTGTAGAGAAGAGAGAGGTATGTTATTATGGAGGAGTTAGAAGAGACAGAGAGAGAAGAGAGAGAGAGAGAGAGTTAGAGAGAGTGTGTGGAGAGAGAGTGATAGAGAGAGAGTAGTGGTAGGTGAGTTAGAGTAGGTAGGAGTGAGTTGCGGATGTTAGTTTCTGCATTATGTTGGTTGGCGTCGTTTCTGTAATTAGGTTGTCGTAGTGGGGTGTTTGGTTTGGATGTTAATTGTTTTTGGGGTGTTTTTTGTGTGTGGGTTTGTTTGTTGTGGTGGTGTGATATTTGTGTGTGCTTTACTCGTTATTAGGACGATTTGGATAGATTTGGCTGTATGATGTGTGGTGTGTCCTGGTTCAGGGTGTGTTTTTGTTGCTCAGATACTTTTTGAGTTTGTCGGGTTCAGGTGTAAATCTGTTGTTGATTTATATTAGGTGTTGGTGTGGGTGGTTGGATAGCTGGGGTCAAGATGTTCTTAGTAGGAGGTGTGTGTTTGCGTTCTTTTAATTTTCTGTGAGGATTGCTTTGTTGGTGTCGGGTGCTTGCGGATAGTTTAGCGTAATGGTTCTTAGGCAATTATAGTGGTATAGTGTGTGTTATTATGGAAGATCGGTTTCGGCGTTTGGTAGGTTGCCAGTTTTAATTGGAGTTGAATTGTTTTCGATTCTATAGAATTAAGGGTTGTAAATCTAAGTTTCTTCAATGATAAACTCCATCTATAGATAGTTGATACAGTGGTTTATTTGTAATATGTGCGAAATTTATTTGTTTAGTGTGTTTTTGTGTTATTGTTGTGTGATGTCTCGAACGGTTGTGGGTGTTTGGTAGTGCGTTGGCTCAGTTAGCTGCGACGAGGTTGTGAGTTTCTGAGATGTTGTGTTTGTTGTATCAGTCAGAAGATTTTACTTGTTATGTAGAATTGGCGCGGGCGTAGTTTGTTTTTTTGGCTGCGTAAATTCGTGCTAAAGCTAGGTAAGTGCAGTTTTCTTTTATGATGCTCCTGTGTTATAGCAAAGGTGAAGGAAGAGCTTTATTTGGTTCTATGTTTGTGGATATGGATTGGGTGTATAAGTATGTGTGTATATGCTGTCCATTCGGTGTAGGCGTCTGTGATGGTGTCTATGGAGGTTCTTAGGTGTTGTGGTCTTTGTTTTGTTTGGCTTTGTGAGTTGTTGGTGTGCTGGATGTGTTGTGTTGTTGGGTGTGTGTGTATGTTTTTAATTCTTTGTGTGAAGGGACTGTTATGTATTTGAATGTTTGATTTTTGTTAATAGTTCTAGTTTTTACTCATTAATAGTTTGTGTGGACTGATGGGGGTGTGTCCTGCTTATTTCATATTTATTGTTTGTGCTTGTATCTCAGGATTGAGAGTAGTTGAATTAGATGAGTGTAAATGCGACTATATATTTTAGTATTGAGCTGTGTAGGAGTTGTTTCCACGTGTGTATTTGCGATCGATGCATTGTGGTTTTTGTTTTGGAGGTAGGAATTGTTGGTGTAGTGTTTAGTTGGTGTGTAAGGCAGTTTGTATAGTTTGTGGGTTCTCTTTGGATCGTGATCTTTTGTTGAGTTTTGTGTTTCTAGGTGGTGTAGAGGTTGTATTTCTCGGCGAAACCAAAATTTCTGGTTCTTTTAATCCATCGTTCTATTGCAATGGCTTTAGAATTAGAGTAATTTATTGTTTTTTATTTATATGTTTTATTATTGGTTTATAGTAGAGTGTGTATTGTGTTATGGTGTTATTGATGTTGAGGTGTGTGATGTTGTTTATGGTTTGAGTTGGTTTGTTAGGGTTGTTAGTTTGTTGTTGTGTGATAGTTGAGGGTGTTGTGTTTGTGTGTGTGGTATGTGGTAGTAGGTTTTTGTTGGTGTTGGTTGGTTTGTGTGGTTGTGTTTTGGTTTGGTGGTTGTGGGTTTTTATTTTTGGTTTGGGTATGTTTATTGTGATTATGTTATTTATGTTATTTAGTTGTGTTTTATTTGGTTGTTAGGGGTTAGTTTTTTATATATATATTATAGATTGGGCCTGTCTTCTATTGGTGAGTTATATTTATTGTGTCGAACAATGTTCTCATTTTTGGTTGTAGTCTCTAGTTATAACTGTATACTGATGGTTATGGTTGATTTGTTAATAATAAGGATAGTACATTGGTGTTTGTGTTCTTCTGTGAGAGATTTTGTTTTCTCGTCTGGGTGTTATGTGTGTGTGTATTTGTTGGTGTGTGTAGTATTTAGAGAAAGTGAAATAAATTAAAATGTTGAGTGTAGAAAAGAAGAAAGTATAAGTTCTTATTGATCTCGTATAAGCTAAAGATAGGTATGGATAGTTAATATGATTTTTGTTTGTTGAATGCCTTTGTAGAAAGTTTGTAATCGATAAATTGAGTAAGTTAGGAATATGAATAAATATATAGGAAAGTAAGACTACAGATTAGTTGCTTGGAATTTTTTTGTTGTGGTGGGTTGGTTCTGGAATGGTGTGGGATGTTGATGTTGTTAGTATAGTGTGTTGTATTTGAGTGTATTGTGAGGTTGAGAGGGTATTGTTACATGAGCTGTTATTGTTATGTTTGGTTGGTTTGATTGCGTTGAGTTGAACTAGTGGGGGTGGACGTTTTCCAAGTAGCGTAGGAGTATGGGCGTGGATACGTGTTCTTTGCGCGGGTCGATGGGCAGTCAAGTATATTTC
This sequence comes from Trachelipus rathkii, assembly GCA_015478945.1. Lineage (NCBI taxonomy): Eukaryota > Metazoa > Arthropoda > Malacostraca > Isopoda > Trachelipodidae > Trachelipus > Trachelipus rathkii. Next base: position 12,683 of record JABUQX010063928.1, read on the forward strand.
GATAGAGGTCTTGGCTGTGTGTCCGGGAAACCTTCGGTTTTCCTGTGGTAGTGGGGGGGAGATTAAGGTTTCTGTACCGGCAGTAGTTGCCGTGAAGGCTGTGGAGATCGCGACTTGGCTGCGATTAGGGTGTGTCTGTTAGTGTAGTTGCGTTTGTGTGTGTATTCGTGTTATTTAGAGAAATAAAGCATAGTAGAGTAGTCTTAATGAGTGATAGTCTATTTTGTAGTTTTTAATGTTAACTTGAGTTAGAATGTGGTTTTTAAATATTGTTCTTTCTCTGAAGTGCATTTACTTTTGATGTAGTGATTATTATAGGAGTTTATTTTTGGTAGGTTTGTTTTTTTTTTTTTTTGATGCTCTGTTGGCTAGTCGCAGATAATTTTGTACGTGAGAGTTCCCAAAATGTATTTCTCTTTTTTCGATGTGATTGATATGTGTTTAGGTGGTTTTGAAGATAGTATGTGGGTATGATATATTATTGTGTTGTTTAGGTGTATGGTGTATTTACGGTATTTAGTATATGTGGTGTGTGAGGTGTGGTGTATGGTGTTGGAGGTGTGTTGGGGGTGTATGTGAGTGTTGGTAGGTAGTATTTTTTTTTTTTTTTTTTTTTTTTTTTTTTTTTTTTTTTGTTGTGTACATTTTACTCTGCTCGAGTGTTTGTGGGAAAAGGATTTGACCGTCTAGTTCTGAGCGAAGTTGTTGTTTTATGTGATTTGTTGTGTTGGTGTGTTTTTTGTGAGAGTGATTTGGGTATTTTGTGGTCTTAGGTGTCGTTCTAGGATGGCTGCTCGTTATTGATGTTATTGGGTATGTGTGGTGATGTGTAGGTGTTTGTTGTTAGGTGTGTTGATTAGTATGTGATGTGGGTTTGTTGTTTGGTAGTGTTAGGTGGGGGGTATGTAGGTGTTGTTTGAGGTTGTGTGTGGTAATTGTGTGTTGTGATGTGTTGGTAGTTGTTGTTATTATAGATTTGAGTAGTTTGTAGTAGTGTGATATTATTGGTGAGTGATTAGTGGGTGTAGGTGTTTGGTGGGTTTGTGAGTTGTGAATTATGAGTTAGGTGTTTGGGGGTAGTGTGTGTGTGGGTATATGGTTAAGGTGTGTAGGGTGGTGTGTGTGGGGGGGTGGTAGGGTGTATTGTATATATTGTGAGGGGTTAGATTTGGTTTATATATATAATATATCTATATACTATATATATATTATATATGATTATATACTATATATGATTAGTGTATGGTGAGAGCTATAGGACAATAGTTAGGGGGTTTAGGGGGGTTGCTCGTTTACGGCACGATTATTATTTATAGGTTATGTATTTTATTGTGTGGGTATGGTTGGGGTTTGTGGTTGTTGATATATTGAGTTGGTATGTTTAGGGTATAGTATTTTAGTAGTGTGGGTAGGTTTAATTTTAGTGTAGTTGTTTATTGTTGTTGAGGTTAGTGGTATTTGAGGTTGGTTATTTTATTAGGTAGTTGGCTTGTTAGGTGGTTGTTGGGTTATGAGGTATTTAGTAAACGTTTGTGTTTTTGTACTTTGAGTGTTTCTCTTCTCTCGCATAAAGAAATACTGTCTTAAAGTGTTTGTTTCTGAGTTAGAGTCATTTGTGAGCATGTTTTATAAGTCTAAATTACATTGATAGCGAATTGGTTGAGATTCTTCTGTCCAAGAATGTGGGCTGTGTTATTCTTATAAAGATTTTGCTATGTAGTGGTAACAAAGTCTTACATTGTAGTTTTTGCCATTAAGATACTGTTGCGTGATATCTTGAGGTCTATGATTTGGATAGGTGATGGTTGTTGTGTGCGTTATCTTGGTTTTGATTAGGAGTTAGGATGTTTCGTGGCTTAGGTTTGTAGCGATGAGAGTTTACGGTGTGTGTGGGGTCCCAGTTTTGTGCGTTGATATTGGTGTGTGTATGGTTTCTGTTATTGATGCTGTGTTACTGATTTAATTTTATCCAATCACCCCTTCATCACACATTAGCAAACACGGTTTATCCACATTATATGATACACATGACTTATTCGCAACACTCTTCTAACATAATCCTATGTATTTTACCTTATATCAATGTGTGGGAAAGATTGCTCAAATCGTACGTCATGGTGTTATAAGGGGCTTAGATGGAGTATTGCTTCATATAACATTATCTTCAGAAATGCTAATGCTACCTCGAAGGGAAGGTCGGTGGGCTTGTCGTAATCAGACTTTAGTGGTGTTCGCGTTATATATTATTTAATTCGTATGGGTAATGGAATGTGAGAGGAATAATATTATATTTTATATGATGTATTTAGAAAGAGGATGTTGGTTTGTTGCTGTTGAACTGAAATTTATTAGGAAAGTGAAATGAGTGGTGTTGGTGTTATGTGTGGTATGTGCGTGTTGGTTGGAAGTTGGAGTGGTTAGTGAGGTGGGAAGGAGAATTGGAAATCTATGTCGTGATGTGGTGTGTATTGATTATTTCTGTGATGATTGTAGTTGTGGTGTTTATCTTTTGTTTATGTTGGTTGGATGTATTGTCTTGGGCAATTATATTGGGGTTGAGGTGGGTGGATGTGATTATTATTTCAGAGTTTTTTAAGGTGAGGTTGTTATTTGGTGTTGTGTATATCATATTTCGTGGTGTAGTCTCGCTGATGGTTAGAGTGGGTGAGTGATAGTGGAGATTGTCTGTGTGATTATGTGTGATGCTTAATGTAGATTTGTTGTTGGGATGGGTGTAGTTGAGTTTCGGAGATTGCTAGGGTAGGTGGTGGGGATGAGTTGATGCTAATGTAGTTGTAGGTTTGTATTGCGCTCTTGACTTGTTCCTATGTTATGGTGTGGGGGTTCCTGCTATGAGATTGTTTTGTGTGGTTTGGAGAATGATGTTAATGATTGGTTAGAATATAATGGTGTTGATTGTGTGTGGTTCTGTTGATTGGAGTTTATATTGGATGTTGTTTGGTTGGGTTGAAGTGGTACTTTTGTATTTTTAAGACTCTTATGCCAAGAGTATTGTTGTGTGTTGTGGGTTTTCGTAGTGTAGTTGTTGTGTGTTAGGGTAGTATGATATTTTAGTAGTTGTGAGATGTGAGATTGAAGTATTGATGTGCTTTTTGGTGTTGTTGTGTGAAGAGTGTGAGGGTTATGTGTTTATTGTGTTGATAGGAGGGTTATGAATTTGGTGTTAGTGAATGTGGGTTGTTAGTATTGGGTTGTGGGGATTGAGTTGAGTTGTGTGTTTATTATGTAATATTTTAATTTAGTTAGTCTTGTTTCCATTTTTATAAAAGTGTGTATAGAATTTAGAATGGAGAAGTTAAATGAAAAGGTATGAGAGACCCTTTTAAAAGCGCTTGCAAGTAAATAGTTGAATGTGAAAATAGAAGAATTACTAAAATGCAGAATGCGTGTGGCATAATGAGAAGTTCGGTATGTGTATGAGGAGTGTCAGATAAAGTATGGGTGAGTGGCTAATGGTAGGGAAGTAAGATGGTTGATTTACGAATTTGTAGTGTTGGAAGTGATGAGGTGATAGGGTCAGATGTCAGGTTTTTAAAAGTGAAAAAAGTATATCATTAGTGGCAAGCTCCAAGAGCTTTAAGTGTGTGGTATTAGTTGTTCTGATAGTTGTGTGAAATTTTTGTTGTTGAGAATATTATGGTATAGAGAGTGGAATAAATGATATGCTAAAAGAATAGATTATTGACGTTTTGGGTGAGGAAAAATAGTATGTGGTAGGGTTGGTTGAGTACAGTCGAGTTTGGTATGTGATGGGAGGGAGTGTTTACTAGAATGGAGTGTGAGTGAAACTCTTATAGAGGAAGGGCGGTGCGATAGGGGTGTTTTAAGAATGATGTAGTTTGATGAGATGAGTTTTTTGAGCTGTGATTAAAAATGAATGTGGGGTGTTTTTTGTGACTGATAATATAGAAAAAGGCCAACTGAAAAACAACTTACATAGGAGAATACTGAATAACCAATTGGAGGTATGATAAAGAGTGATAGTGAGTGTGTGTGGGGTTTGATGGTTTATTAAGAGGAAATAGTTTTATTTTTTGGGGGATTAGGTTGCATTAGTGTAGGGTTTGAGGAGTGATATGGGTAGATGATAAAGGTTTAAAAATGAATGGGTATATTAAAGTTTTAGATGAAATTACTTGTGAATGATCAAGAACGGAGGCGAGATGGTGATTGATTGATTTTTAAGTTGTGTTAAAAAGCGTATGAGGGTTAGTTCAGAGGGATTGAGGGAGGAGGTGTGAGGATTTATCGGTGGTGAAGGGTGAGGGTGATAGGGGGGATATGAAGTGGTGAATTTGTGGGTTATTGTTTATTATTTGTGGGATATTATTTATTGGAGTTGTTGTGTTAGTTTTAGAAGATATATTGCTGATTGATTTTGTTGGAAGGTGTTTTTAAGAAGAGTGTGCGTCGAGTGAATGATGACTGATTTGGGAAGAAAAGTGTGGTTTTCTGGTGTGTTTATAGTATGTTAGAGGATGTGTGGATCATAATCTTGTTAGTTAGCATGAAAAAATGAATGTGTGGAAGAATGGTTGAGAAGAGAGAATAGAATTGTAGTGTAGTTTTTATTGAATTTGCACATTAGTGTATGATTATTGTGGATTAATTAGGAAGGTATATAGTTAAGTGTTTGTTTGGGTTATTGTTGTATATTATGGTGATTGTGGAGGCTTCTGATGGTGATTGATCAAATGTATGTATTGATGATGGGTGTGTGAATGCGTTTGTAAGTAAAATGAGTTTTATGTTAGTATGTTGATTTGTTGTAGGATATTTTTTTTGGTTTGTTTTTTATATATATGAGAGTTATATCATATGTTTGTTTAGTATTATGTATGTTATTGTGACTGTGTAATTAGAAAATAATGTGGTGTTTGTGGTTTGTATAAGGTGTTTGGAATTTTTGATGTGGGAAGTGGAAATGTTATGGTACGTAGGTATAGGGCTGATAATGTTGCTGTTTTGGTGTTTTTGTTATGTTTTTTTTAGTATATGTATGTATATATTGTATGTATAAACAACAATTTTAGTCAAATAAACAAACAAACAAAATAAATTGGACGTTATTTCTAAAAATTCTCGGTTAAGAGATGTGTGTGTGATGGGTGTGTGCGAGGGGAAGAAAGAACACTATTGGTGGGGACATGCGCTTAATTGACGTTAAAAAAAATACTGTGCTTTCTGTGGATTAGCTTACATTTGTTCTATTCTACTATGATTTGTGTCGTTGGTGTAGGCAAAGCGTTTCGTTAGTTTTTGCAGGTGAAGTCGCTTAGAGTTTTTGTATTATAGGTTTTTGGCTGTTTTGGGTATTGTTGACTATTTTATTGTGCTCTTGTGTCACATTCTGCTTAAATAGGATATGTTTGATTTATCTATTTTGGATCGAGGCTGTTGTTGGGTTATTTTACTAGTATTTTAGTATTTTTTGTGTTCGTTGTTATATATGGGTGTGTGTCTTGTATTGTTATCATTTTAGTTGTTTTCACTTGTTTTGAAATGGTATCTATTTGTTAGTTTTGAATATCTAGAAGCTATGTCTGTGTTGATTTTACATATATTTTGTATCATCTATGGGGTCTTTAATAAAGTATACTCGAGTTGAATCCACTAAATCGGTTTTGTTGTCTATTTTTATATATTGTTTTTATAATTTTGTTTATGTTTTATACTTAGTTTTATACTTTATACGCCAGTTTATACTTACTTATACTAGTTTAATACTTAGTTTACTAATTCCTATGTTGTTTTAATCAAATGTTGAATATGTCGTTTCAATCTAGCATCATACATTCTAGTTTATTTGATTTAGTGTAAATCTAGTTTACTAATTATTATGTTATTATGAATAAAATAATAATAGATAAAATAAATTTATCAATCTCCTTAAGATATATTTTTGAGCTTTTACTTGAATATATTTTTTATATTATCGGTTGTTACACTATTGCATATGTGGTAAAAATCTATTAAGGTGACTCTTAATGGTAGCATCGTAGACTAAAAAATTCTTTACAATATTGTTTAAAATTGTTTATGAGAAAGTTTAACTGAATTATTTCGTGCTACATCATTAAAATCGTATACAAAGAATTGCCTATAATTGTTGTTGTCAAATTTATTTAGTGTTTTGAAAACTATTAATTTCCTCACAGCCTTCTTGTCTCTTAAGAATGTAAAATTATTTCAGGTAATCGTTGTGCGGTTTTTTTTGAGGTATGGACTCAAAACTGTACTGCGTATTCCAGATAAGGTCAAACTAACGTTTTGTAGAGAAGAACTATTATAATTTTATATTTATATCCGAAGTTTCTGGCCATAAAAGTTAGAGCTTTTTAGCTTTCTTAAAATTTTCAGCACATTATTTCGCAAATTTTAAATCCTTATTAATTAATACTACTAGATCCTTTTCCTCACTGACAACTTTGATAAATGAGGCATCAATTGTGTAATAATATTCGCTGATCCTACTTTCAAAATGTATAACTTTACATTTACCGGTATTAAATTTCATTTGTTTTGTTTTCTACCAATTTGTAATCATTCAAATTGCTTTGGAGAAATTGATAATTAATCTTTTTCACAATTCATGCGATTTGCAAGTTTCGTATCATCAGCAAATTTCGAAACATTGATTAAAACATTATCATCTATGTCATTTACATATATGAGAAACAATATTTACCCAAGAACAGATTGTTGTTGCACACAACTATTAACATTCGCCCATTCTGATTACTTTACATTGATAAAAACTCGATGTTGTCGATCCAGTAAGGAATTATTAATCCAATTTAAAAGTTTTCCACTGAATACTATGATCTCTAAGGTTTTCCAATAATCTTTGATGAAGGATGGTATCAAATGCCTTTTGAAAAGCTAAATATATGAAATCAAAAGATCTATAGTTATCTACATCGTTAATAACAACATTGAAAAATCTAGTAAATTTGTTAGGCATGACCTATTTCTTCTAAACCCGTATTGAGAGTAGCCCATGGTCTTTATGGGTGTAACTATTCTATTCGTTAATATTGCTTTAAAGATTTGTCAACTATAGAAGTAATTAATAGGTATGTAGATATTCAAGAGTTATTTAGTCAAAAGTTAAATTAGCAATTATGAAATAATGCGGTCCTAATCTCCCATGTAAAGGCTTGTTTTGAAAAATTTTCTAAAATAATTTACTAAGAAAATATTTTATTCAAAGAATTTTTATTAGATGACATGGTAGTAAGATCAGGCTGGTCCATTTTTAAATGTTGTATTTCTGTTAATATTTCACAGCAGACAGTATATATTTGAAAACTGTAATTAAACATTAAATTTGTGCGTTCTTAAAATCTGAATTTTTCAGTAATTGTATCGTATTTTGTTATAATTTTTATATTTCTTTTCACTTTTTTACACTCCATAAGTTTAATAATGTATGGTCACGTTTTATCATAGGTTTGATATATCAAAAATTCTTACAGAAGCTCAAAATAATTGCTATTTAATAGATCTAAAATATTGTTACCGCTCGTTGGGGCAATCAATTGATTTGTATTAATGAAGTTGTATTTGATGCATAAGAATTTTATTTAAATAGCTATTCCTTTCGATCTGCATCAAAAAATGTAGTTGATTTTGTGGGCAGTTAAAGTCTCCTAAAATAAGGGATATACTTTTTTTAGATTCTGCGTAAAATGTAGGTCCTGATTTACTGATTGTGAGGACTTTGGAAGATAGACATTTCTCAAGTTCAAATCTGGTATATTGCATGGTACTCTATTGGCAGTTGGGATGGAGTAATTGTATAAGAGAATTCGGACTTGTTAATTATATAATTTTTTGATATAATCTAGACGGTGTCCCTATCTCTATTTTATTTTGTTTGGTAGTCTTGATAAATAACTTATAATAATAATTGAAATTGCGAAGAAATAAAATCAGATCTTAGGTGAACCATGTGTGGGAATATTATTATATAGTGTTTTCAATGTATATGCAATAGATTTAATTTATTTATTTCATTCCGGTATAACTTCTGATTAAAGATACAATAGCGAAGATTTATAAGGATTCAGACTTGTCTGATCCTGAGTGAAGTAGTGAGTGAGTTAGTAGTAGTGGATATATTTCTAATATATATTATTTATAATTGTTTATTTTTTGAGTATCAAAATTAATTTATGTATTTAATTTATGTATTTAATTTCAGAAAATGTATTTTAAAATGTTTTTTAGAATGATTGATCCTATATTAAAATAGGAGTCAATAAACGTAAAAAGTTTGTTTTTGCATCACTAAGAAGAAAGAAAGAGAAAGTTAATTAATTTAGTGCTGCAGCGAAAGAGGATTGTTTCTTAGAGCTGTAAGATTAGAAGTTCTCTTAATGAGAGTTGTTTATATTACAACGAGTGTAATTGTAAATTTTTCGAGTTTGATTTAATTAAAACAGAGAAGTCTTATGCTTTTCCTCTTCTATTTCTATCCCAAAGAATATATCCTTAAGCAATCTCTCCTACTATTCATCCTATTTATTATTTCTTTTCTTCTTCTCTTTCTTTTTTTCTTGCTCTCTTTCTTTCTTTCTAAGAAAATGGTGAAAATAGTCATTTTGACGTTGAGGGATCGATAAAAGATAAGCCTTTTTAGCGCTTTATTATAAAATTGCGCTTTTTCTTAGATTTTCACAAATAGTATAGGTATATTTAGTATATATATATAATAATATATATATATATAATATATATATATACTAGTATATAGTATTATTATATATTATATATACTATATATTATATATAATTATTATATATTATATTTATATATATATATATTCGTATGCATGTATATCTCTTTATATATATATATAGCGATGTATATATATATATATAGTATATATTTATATATAAATATATATATTAATATAGATAGGGTAAGAACGCGCAGGTTTAGGTGACATATTATATTTAATTTTCACTGGCCTGTGTAGGAGAAATCATCTATAAGTATATAGTATCTATATATATATATAAATATATAACTATAATAATATATATATATATATATGAATATATATATATATATATTAAATATACTATATAATATATATATATATATATATATCCAGGGTTGGTGATTTTGCACATTTCATTGTATTGTATTAATGTCATTTTTTGGAAGTAGCTTGTACTTAGTATTGTAAACTGAGTTTTCTAAAACCAATGTACTTGTACTTGTACTTGTACTTGAGCTTTTTGTACTTGGTACTTGTGCTTGGTAATGCAAGTACTTTTTTGGCTTTTTAACTGCCAATATTTTTTTATTCTTTTTATCATTTTCTACGTATTGAATAATTTTTTTTATAAATGTATTTAAAAGTATGTATTTTAATATATATACTTTATATTTATAATTATATATATATAATATACTTATATATAGTATATATATTTATATATATAATATATATATTATATATAGTAGTATATATATATATATATATATATTATATATATATATATTTATTATTTTTATATATATATATATAATAATATATATTATATTACATATTAATATTATATATATATTTATATATATGGAAGCTATATAAGTAATTATAATATATGTATATGTAGATTCAGTCATGATGAAAAGGCATCTTCGATCAACACTTTTTCCCCAATGGTGGGGGGTAAGGTGCGTAAACATGTATACAGGAACGAAAGAAATGGTAGTAGAGAGAGGATATGACACAGTAAAGAAATGAGCAAACCTCAGCCTTATGCGTTTTTAACTAGAGTTAGGTGGGAACTGCATCGCGAAGCAGCAAAATGCACACCTAGAGCTTACACGGGCCTGAGCGACGGACCAGTATGGGCATCTCTGAGCATGTGGGGTGTCTATTAGCCGTATGATCGCAGGTTGGAGCGAAACCATAACCTCACTATACATGCATTTACTCCCCCTAGATGTATGCATTATTTTCTTCGCCCTGCCAAAACTCCATTTCACTCTCAACTTCTTACTTGCTGACTCAATCAGCATTTTTACTCGGTCTCAGCAGGTAGATTCCAAACACCTCACACTATAACATCCGTTTCCAAGCGACTATATCCATTTTTCCCCCCATGATAACCATCTAACAACCTTTCATTTTTCTTTTTCATACATACATCTGTATACGGTTCATTCTCATTTTATATTCTTCTCAACTAACACCGCTCCCTAAAAGTTGTCCATCTCTGAACAATTGTACTTTAGATCTAATACCCATCTTATTCAGACATTAGTCGCTTCTACTATAGCATTAAAGTAAAACTTACATCACCAAGTACACTAGCGCACTCAGTACTTAGTCTCTTGTTACAAATCCACATGGATTTAATTGCAGCAGCTCTTCCGTGCAATTCCACAGAACTTGAATCTAGTAACTCGGCATCATCCCGTTTAACTTTTCGTCACTATATTTAAAATATTTAAACTAGGGTCCAGCGACATTGTTCCAGCTGCTCAATTAGCATAACTTACACAGAGGACTTGTCCCATGTATACTAACTTACTCCTATCTAGGTTTTCTGTTCAAACCATCTTTGTTAACATCCTCCCAAAATATTTCTACCAATACTCTCAACTCTCTTCAGATTTGCCACTATATATATATTATATAGGATATATATATAATATTATATATTATATATATATATATATTTATATATATATATATATTATATATATAATTAATATTATATTATATATATATATATCCTTTTTCTTCTTCCTTTTTTATTTTTGCTCTTTGCCCAAGACTGGGGTAAGGTGGGTTCTGCATGCGGAAAAGAAAGCGTAAAAGAAATATACAAGTTTGAAAGGAATAGCCATGCTACCGACCCTTTACATTAATTAGTGGAGAAATCGTCACAGACGAAAATCACCTAAAGAGTTATGGACGGACGGACCCTCATATGGTACATCGTCAAGTGGTAAGGTTCATCCTTGGCCGTGGGCCAAACATACCCTCGCAAACCCCGCATTTCTCCTATCAATGCACTGTTATTCTAGCTCTGCCACTCACATTTCTCGTCCTTCGAGAATTCGTTCACGATCAAGTCCACTTTCTCTTCGGCTCCAGCGGTCGGGTTTCTCTAACACACTTCAACTATAACTCGTAACCAACGACTTTCATTCACCTTTCAAGTGACTTAAACAATCTAACATACTTTCATTTATTCTAATTACATTTTACACCTTTCTTCACAAAACACTCTCTAATACGTTAATTTCCTCATTTTATTATTCTTTTCAATACTAATGCGTGAAGGATATTAACAAAGAATGGATGCGAACTTTAAATTTTACTTATTAATTTTTTACCATAGTCACTACCATACAATAACACAGATAACAACATGCCTCGATTTAAGACTCTAGGCACTTCAGATTTAGTCTTTACATGTACTAACGATTTAATTGCACCAGCGACCTATATATATATATATATAATAGTATAGTTATAAGTTATTATATATTATTAGTATTATTTATATATATATATATATATATTGTAATATATGTATAAATATTTACAGATAAGGCTATTTTTTACAAACTATAAAACTCCAGGAAAGGCTTCGCCTGTTCAGTTGGACAGCTCTTCTCTATGGTACGAAAAACTTAACCCTGAGAGTCATCCTAGAAAAAACATTTTTGGCAATGTATCGAGCCGTCTCGAGTTAAACACTCTCCAGTAGGGTTTTGAGCCCTTATCTGAACCAGCATTTCTTCATTTAGGCCTCAAAACTCGTTTCCCCAGAGTGCTCTACAGATGATCTTGCTTCTAGGCTCATAAGAGTTATAACGCTGGCAACGAGTAAAAACAAGCAAAGAGGAAAAGGACGGGTTGCTAGCGCTGATGGCCCTATACATGCGAGAAAATCTTCCTATAAATCCGACATGTGAAATAAAATATATTCATCTTTGGGCAAATTAATGGACATATTTCAGTTTTTGCATATATTAAATATTAAAATCAAAATTGTTTTTTATATAAATAGATAAAAGCTATAAAAATTTGTTACTTTTCTCAGCTATTTTTGATAAAGTATCATTGATTGGATGTGGAATTACTGAGACTTAAACGAATGCGATATTTTGTTAATTCTCTTGAAAGTTAAAATCTTAATTTTGTAATTGATAAGAGATTTTGATGTTTAATTCAATTTTAAATTCTTATTTAATTAATTAAAATATTCTTACTTTACAACAAACTTTTTTTAACTAGCTTAATATATATATATATATAAAGGATATATGATATGATATATTATATATAGTATGAATAGCATATCGATAGGTATATTATATTTATATATTATTTATATATTAATATATATATATTATATATATATATATTAATAGATATATGTATCATATATATATAGTATTTAGTAGGCGGATGTTGAATTCATTGGATTTGGAGTTTGGTATACAAAAAGTTATGTAGAGGTATAGTTTCCGAGGATTTGGAGGAGGTGAATATAGTATGTTTATATAAGGGTTAGGAGGGAAAAGTATGTAAGTATGTTGGGGTAATTAGTTTATTGAGTGTTGTAGGGAAGATATATGTTGAGTGATTCTTGGTCGAGAAGATGGTCGTAATGAGTGAAAAACTAATTCTGGGGGAAGATATAGGTGAGTTTAGAGAGTGTAGGAGATGTGTGTGATAAAATCTGTAACATTGGAAAAGAATGATTGGGATAATAGAGGAGGATTGAAAATTGTGAATTTAGATTTAATGGATTTGCAACAGGGCGTAGTATAGAGAGATTACTAGGGGATTAGGGCATGGTGTTAGTGAAAATTGTGTGGTTGTAGAGCTTCTGATAATAGAATAAAAGTATCATGACGATAGTGAGAGAGTGATGTAAGATAAATAAATTAATGTGATTATATTTATTATTAATAGCGGAGTGAGACAGGGGATATGTTGTTCTTGGTTATTCAATTGTATATGGATGAGGTTTTGAAAAGAATTAGAGGTAGGGTGACAGGGATAGAGTTAGAATGATGAGATAAAATGAGAGTGAGGATTCACTCTAATTGATGAGGATGATTCGGTTTTGTGTGTCGAATCTTGAGGAGAGTTTGAGAGACTAGTAGAGAGAATTTGGTAGGGTGTGTAAAAGAAGGGTTTGAAATTAAACGTAGAAAAGAGTAGGTTATGGTTGTGAGTGAAGGACACTCAGTGTGAAGTTTATGTTAGATGGTGAGCAGCTGGAAAAAAGTGTCTGATTATAAAATATCTAGGATATAATGTTGAAGTAAATAAGAAAAGGCGGATGTGCGAGTGTAGTAGGAAGATTGTGATAGGCACTAAGGGGCTGGTGAGTTAAATCGTTGTGTGTTGAAAGGAGATGAATGTGTTTGAGTGGCTAAGGGTCTTACATGAAGGGTTTTGTGTATAAACCGTGTTAATGTATAGTAGTGGGCTATGGTCTTGGATAGAGGTATAGATCTTAAATTACAATGTGTCGATGGAAATCTTAGTGGCATGTTAGGTGTGAGAAATATAAAATGAGGAATGAACGTATTAGAGAGTTGTTTGGTGTGGAGATTGGGGTAAATGAGGGAATATTATGATGAGTTACGTTGTACTGGGAGGCAGTGGTTGTTTGGTGCATGTAGAAAGGATGGAGTGACAGACGGTGGTTAAACGAGGGGAAGTGTATTAGGTGGTAAGTGTGTGAGTGTGCTGATGGGAAAAGTACTGAAACCGCTGGATGTGCGGAGACATAAAGAAAAAGCTGGGAATGAGTTTCGAAAAGGATGTTTCTTTGTCTGAAGGAGATATGTGAGTTTGGCAGAGGCGAGAAGAAGGTGCAATAATAGGAGTGAATGGTGGGTTTGTGAGGAGGTTATAGTTGTAGCCCATGGGCCAAAGGAAAGAAGACAATTGAATGAGAGGTCATAGTTGAAGGTTAATCGCGGTGCCGCGTGAAAGCTCTAGGGTGATTTTTTTTTCTGATGGACGAGTTCTCAACTATTGGTATAAAGGGGGCGGTAGGTTGAGCTTTCTTTTCGACTTGCTTCAATTTTGTCTACTCTTTTTATGTTTCGGTATATGTTAAGATACGCACTTGCTGCCAGTCTTGGGTGATAGATGTGGTGGTGATGATGATTAATTGAATGATGAGGATGATGATATATATATAATATAATATATATAGTATATATGTAATATATATATTATTTATATTATATTATATATATATATATATATATATATTCAAGTTTCAATAAGTCCTTGTACTTGTACTTGATACCATGTATTGTACTTGTACTGTACTTGAAAAAATTCTAGAGTACTTGTATTGTACTGTGTACTATGAACAATTTAGAGTACTTGTACTGTGTACTTTGTACTGAAAAAATGTATTGAACAACCTGATATAATATAATTATATAATATATATATAATATATATATATTATATATATATATATAATATATTATTATATATATATAATTATATATAATTATTTATATATATGTATATATATATTATATTATATATATATTATATATATAGTATATAGTGATATATATATATTATATATATGATGTATATATTATATATAATATTATATATATTAAGATATTATATTATATTATATATTATATATATTATATACTTATATTATATATATATATATATATATAATATATATATATATATATATATAGTATATTATATATATAAATATATATAATATATATATTACTTAATATATATATAATATTATACTGTATTAATATATATTATTATATATATATATATATATATAATGATATATAGTATATATAATAATAGTATTATTATATATATATATAATATAGTTATATATGTATATTATATATTATATATAATATATATAGTATATATAGGTACGAAATCAAGTGGGCATGCTCATTTGATTTTTACTTAGGTAAACGTATGTTGCATAGTGAACTGTACCACTCAATGAACTTTAAACTGGTGAATATCTTATCAAAGTATTTTTAATGAAATATTATAAAGAAAAATGTAAATATTATTGTAATAGGAACCTTTAAACCTGTATAATTTAGTTTAAAATGTGTCGGCAGAGAAGAAATATGAAGGAGTTTGCGATTCGAACAATTTTAAACTAGATGCTCAAGTTGTTTTAGTCATTTTTAATTCATGAAGATAAAAGGTAACCTTCTTGAGGAGTCGATATGAATAAATAAAGAGTTTTGGATTATTCATTTTGAATTTAGATTTAGGTTCAAGTCAGAAGCAGGGACAATAATATGTAACATTGTTATATTATATATTATTTATATTTTATAATATTTAAAATGTATATTAATATATGCTATAATATATAGTATTATAGTATATATATTATATATAATACAGTATATATAGATTATATGGAGGAAAACAAGTTCACCTGAAGGGGCGAGGGCTAGATGCTGATTAGGGTAACATTCTCTAGATTAATTACTACTAAGATTCGGAACTGGATTAAACCTCAAACCCTTGTTCTGCATCGGTCGCTCCTATGCGGTTCTAGAAGGACAGAGATAAAAAATTTGCATGAAACGGGTGCTGTTTTTTTGCGGTTCCTGAAATTCCGCACAAGTGTCGATAATTTTCTTCATAAAATATTTATAATTGTAATAGGATTTACAGTATTACTATTATACTATACTATTGACTACTACTAATGATGACTTGATGATATACTTGATAACTACTGTTCTACTTTATCTATGAATAAGATGAATTAATTTAGTGAATAATAATATATATAATCATATTTTGTTTCTTATTGAATAAAGTATTCAATAATTTTAGTTTTATTTATTATTGAAATTTTAGAGTGATATTTGTTATGCTATTATTAGTTATATTATTAATTATTATTTATTATTATTATTATTATTATTATTTTTCACTTGTACAACCTTGATTCGATATCATACAACTCACTTCTTATGTCTTTCTAGTATCTCGTTCTAGTATTTCTAATTTCTGGTATTTCTAATTCATAAATGCTTTCAGTAGTGCTCAGAGCTAACGTTTGATTAATGTCGTAATAATAGTATGTATATTAAGAAAAATAGAAAATATTTGTGATGAAAATTAGATAAAAAATATATGACATAGTTCTATATATATATATATAGTGTCATATAGGGTATGTTATAGGAGTTTAATATAGTATACGGTATAGTAGGGTGCGGGCATACGATTTGCTCCTTGGGAATCGTATTCTTAATAAAAACAGGTCTGAAGAACGAACAAAAACTGGGAGAAAGTCATTCTTATTCATATAATCATGCAGCTTCGGAAATACCTAATGAGCAGCATCTAAACCTGACTATTGTACACCTATTAAATCCATCCATTCATTTTATTAATAGGATGAAAATCTATATAAAATATTTAATTTATTACACTAGTGAATAAAGTTAACATTGAAATTGGGAACAAATACAATAGATGAAAATAGAAAGACAAATCACAAACGGATAAAAATGGAGAAAAACTTTAAATGAAAGAGAATTGAAGAATCTAAGTAAATTTTTAGTGTACTGAGTTACGAAATTTTTTAATAGGAAAATTAACAGAATGCATATTATATATATTTAGTTGTAATGTTTAAAACAGAATAATTATTGTTTGAAAAAGTATGTTTTAAAAATTTAGAAGAATTAAATACAAGTTGAATGAACAATAAATAAAAAACAAAGTAATAAATAATAATAATATATATAATATATAATTTTATAATAATATTAATAATAATAATATAATAATAATAATAATATAATAATAATAAGTAATATAATATAATAATGACAATAATAAAAGTTAAAAAATATAATAATAATAATATTTATATATAATCTATATATGATTGATGAATAATACAATGAAAGTAAATATTTGTGGAACTGCTTCTTTTAAAAGATTTATAGATCGAAACAAGAATTTCAAAAATGATAATAATAAAATTTCCCAAGGATTTTCTATGAGAGAGTCAGTTGCTGAGGCAAGGATTTCAAACTGTCTCGTGAGATTGGTGGATTTTCCAGCGTAGTGAGATCGATAGAGATTGTTTGGCGTGGTCAAGGGCAAATTAGTTTATATTGATAACCCAAATAGGCTTTGAACGCCTCAGAATGAAGTTGTTAGACGTGTTTCTGCCATACGTACGGACATTGCAATCCGGTACATCTTAATACATGTAGAACTATAGAGGGATCATATCTGGTGGGGGGATAATTTTTTAAGCCTGAAAAGTTAGAAATTTTAATACTATTGAGTAGGGATATAAATAAATTCAGGTTGATGGAAATGTTCGGGTGCAACGTGGGGGCTTAATGTTTGATCAGCGTTCCCAGTATGTGGCAATAATGGAATTTTTAAAGTAATTACTTTGCTTGGGGACATGCGTGGAAAGGCTGTCTCGGACGAAATTTATTTTCCAGAAATCTATATACTATTTTGGGGACAATAGGTATTGAGGAGAGGAATAAATATGAATAGCAAATTTACCTCAAGCTATTCAATTTCTTTCATGGAATCTTTTCCATGAAGGTTGCAAAGTTTGAATGCCCTCTGAAAAAGCTACATTGTAGTGTGGCAGTATAATTTGGTATTCTCGTGGGAGGAAACTAAAAATTTATGCTATAATGTGGTAGAGGGTTTTCCTTATATACTGAAGTTGAAAAGGAATTATTATTAGTTTAATTAAATTAATTAGAAATGGTAGTGCATTATTTGATTCTCCTTCCATAGTGAAATATTTGGATGTTTTGTGTTGAGATAGTTTAAAAAAGTGAAGGCTTGACTATGAGTTTTTATAAACTAAAAAAAGGTCATTCTATCATATCCTTTTTATATGGTTAGTTGTTTATTTACAGTTGGATAGTCGTTTAAACATGATTTGGTTCATGGAACTTAGAAATGATTAGCGAAAGCCAGGGCTATATGGGTGAACTCGCAGTATTAGCCGTATGTTTGACAGTAAAGGCTATTATTGAAGAGCGAGAAATATTGTGTCTTCAGTAGCCAGATCAAGGAGCTTTTGAGAACTGTGATCTATCTAAACCATCAATCATGTGATCTATTGATGAAAAGCACTGTCCAACTAATATCTGATGCAGGTTTCTTTAACAGGGACATTGATGAATAGGGGCTGTACATAGAACTAGCTCAGTATAGCACATCATTAATGGGAAAGTGAGGTGAGAAATTGAAGAAGTCAAATGAAGTTTTTTATGCTGTATTGGTTAAGTTGTAGATAGGTTTATATGAATGGTAGTTATAAGTACGGCATAGCCGTATTCTAGGAGTGTTGTGTTAGATGAGGTCTAGAAAGGAAGATGTGGTGCTCAGCAACCCATATAGTAAGCTTGGGGTAGAGCCTGAAACAAAAAGAGAAATTTGCAAACTGGACACACCTTGCTTTTTGAGAGAGATTGAGAAGTTATTAATTTCTGATATTCTATATCGTAAATGTGTTTGAAAACGTCACAGTCGACGAACGGGAACAATTTGAAGAATTGACAATATTTGTTGATATGTTTTTTCAAGTATTAGTGAGGTTTTTATCAACATGAACGCGCTTTCCCTTAGATCGAGGTCTACAGAGCGAGACAATTGTTAATCCCTTCTAAGATTCGGAGTTTTTAAAAATGAGTTGAAAGAGTAAAAAGGTGAATTTTTGCTTCGTTAAATGTTATAAAAGAAAACTTTTTAGTCAAAAATCGTATATCATTAATACACTCCTGAAACCTATTTACATTATGCAAGCAAGTTATTTAAGTTGGTAAACACCACCTTTATACTGAGAATAAATAAAAAAAATATTTTAAAAAAACTGGCAAATCTATAAAATTTAAATCCTAAAGATAAACTCTTTTTGCGTAGAAAAGATTTTTCTTACTAAATTGCCATATTGAGTCATTTTCTATAAATTGCTGCGCAAACAAGTTTGTAATTTAACAGTGGTCATGGGGTACAAAAAAGTAATTATGGGTATGTATACAATACATTTAGTACCCCTGTGTTTAATATAGATACATAAGGATGCTTAAATATCCAAAGTACCCTGCGAGTATCACAAGTACCCTGCGAGTATTACAAGTACCCTTCGAGTATTACAAGTACCCTGCATTTAAAAAATAAAGGCATGATTATAAAATCCAATATCCAGTGTTTCATAGATATACGAGTATAAGCATAATTATATATTTCCACGTACCCTACATTTAAATTAGGGCTGCGGAGCCGAAGCCGGAGCTGCAAAGTTTTGGGTGTAGCCGGAGCCGAAATTATTTTGATGTGCTGGAGTCGGAGGGGATTATTTATGGGTGGAGCCGGTGCCGAAATTTTTGGGGGGCTGGAGCCGGAATCAAAAATTTCTTTTTTGGGTGAAGCAAGAGTCGATAAACTATTTCTTTCTTTAAAATAAAGAACCTCGGAGCCGAAGTTAATTAATTAATAATTAAATTAATAATCAATTAAATTAATAATCAATTTTAAATTAATAATCAATTAAATTAATAATCAATTAAATTAATAATCAATTAAATTAATAATCAATTAAATTCTATATTCCATGTGCGCTCCGCTATTAGTAGATGCATAGGCATGGTTATTATATATTACAAGTACCCTGCATTTAATTGATTAAATCATGGTCATACATTCCAAGTGTTCTGCATTTAAAAAAAATAAAAACATGGTTTTATATCCTAAGTACACTGTGTTTAATAAATATATAAGCATGTTTATTTATTGCAAGTACCGTAAATTTAATATATAAAAGTATGATTGCATATTATATATAACCTGCGCTTAATAGATATTTAAACATGGTTATATATTCTAAATACCCTACATTTATTTAATAGATAAGCATCATTGTATATTCCGTACACCCTGCGTTTGATAGATATATAAGCATGGTTATATATTCCATATACCCTGCATTTAATACATAAAAGAATGATAAATATTCCAAATGCCCTGTGTTTGATTGGAAAAATATAAGGCATGGATATATATTGTAAATACCCTGCTTTTCGTAGATAAAAGCATCATTGTATATTACATATACCCTGCGTTTGATAGATACATAAGCATGATTATATATTCTAAATACTCTGCTTTTCGTAGATAAAATCAACATTGTATATTACATATACCCTGCGTTTGATAGATATATAAGCATAGTTATATATTCTAAATACCCTGATTTTAATAGATAAAAGCATCATTGTATATTACATATACCCTGCGTTTGGTAGATATATAAGCATGGTTATATATTCTAAATACCCTGGTTTTAATAGATAAAAGCATCATTGTATATTACATATACCCTGTGTTTTATAGATATATAAGCATGATTATATATATTCTAAATAAACTCTGCTTCTATAAAAAGAGTAAAAATGTATCACTATGTATAATATTTATAATTATCTATAATTAAATAATTATGATATATTATATGTATTTTATTAGTTAAGTTTACTACGGATATAAAAATTTGAGACACATATGTATAAGTTTTTTTCCTATTAAAATTATATAAAAAATATATATATAGCTTATATATATATATAATATATATAGTATAATATATATATTATATATATATACTATATAATATAAATAGTTATATGTATGTATATATTAATAATAAAGTATAGTATTATTAATAAAAATATATCTTAAATTATCTATATACCTTTTTATACATTTATTAAAATATATAGTAATACTTATTTTAAGTATATATTACTATTTAGCTCGAAGTAATTTGTCCGGGTTTTATAATTATAGCAAATTCTTTAGCGATTAACTATATACTAGGATTATAAAATTTAGACACAATGTATATTAGTTTTTTTCCTATTTAAAATTATCAATAAGAAATTTATATATAATTATCTATATATAATATATATAATATATATATGGTGAGTTAGTATAGGTTTAAGGCTTAGTCTAATTAGGGTAAGTTAGTTGGTTGATATTTAGTTGGGTAAGTGATTTATAGGTAAGGAAGTTAGTTAGATTAGAATATAAGTATATAGTGAGTTTATAGTATATAGTTAGTATATTTATAAGGTTTAGGCTATACGTAGTTTAGGTAGGATATATATAAGGATAAATCGTTAGAGTTAAGTTAAGGTATTACGGTTATATAAGTTAGTTAGTGGATAGGTCATTTACTAACATACTATGGACGTCTACAAAGAATACGATGAACACTTAAAATAAAATGTCAATAGCGCTAACTCACACACGAAGAAATCAGCAAGATAATTAAAATTACTAAAAGCATATATATATATATATATATAAGTTATATAATATATATAATACTATATATATTATATATATATAGTTATATTGAATATATTTAAATTATAATTAGTATAGTTAATATTTATTATTATAGTAAGTATTTATATATATATCTATATTATATATGTATACTATTATTAATACTAATAATTATAAACTATAATAATATTATATATAATATATATAATATCTAATATTATATATAATATATATTATATATAATATATAATATTACTATTATAATCATAATAATATCATATTATATTAATATATATATATGTATATATAATATACTATATAATAAATATATATATAATATATATATATATATATAAATATAATATTAATAATATATATAATATATTATATATACGTATATAGTATATTATATATAATATAATATATATTTATATTACTATATTAAATATATCTATATCATATATTATAGTCTCTGTATTTAATGTAAGAACGCATGTAACGAAATAACATAAATAAGAACATAGAGTTAAGAAACTGAAAATTAGATGTCATTAATATTACTCGACAGCCTAATGGAGCAGTAGTTTCCCCTCGCATGGAGACCGTGCTTTTTAGAGCATTAATTAGCATAAAGAGAAGAAACAAAGAACGAAAGAGATTCGAGAGGCTAAACGGGATATTAAGTTGAGTAGAGATGTAGTATGTAGACGACGAGTCACAGAGATGATGAGAAAGATAACGAGAGTAGAGCTAGATAGACAGTACAGAGAATGAGTAGATAATGCATGTAGATTGAGGAGAAAGGACATAGAAAGAAAGAGACAAGAGAAGAAGAGGCAGAGTGAAATGATTGTTAGCAAACGCAGTATAGAAGTAGAAGAGCGATTTGTGAGTGTAAAAAGTAGAAGATTGATGAAAAACGCAGATGTGATGAAAAAGAATGAAGACGAGAGAGAGAGGAACTTATATAACATCGCATGTAACAAGCACTAGTCGAAAGATGGAAGACGAGTTCATCATCATTAGTTAACGTAAGAATCACAAAAGAGAGAAAAAATAGGACACTAAGATCTCGTCAATTATTATAATCTCTCAATCGATATTGAGAATAGAGCTATCCTTAAATGTATTACCTCCTACTAAAATGAAATAAAATAGTTTTGAAATACACCATAATAGAGCACTTTAACTGCGCGACCGAGAATCCATATGTTGAGCAAAGGTACATCCATCGAGACAGTGAGCACTCTATTCTACTCAATTTCCGTGGTCATCGACTATAAAGCTAAAGGTAAATGTTGACCTGCCAGCTATCATCTATTGAGAACATCACACCACCAATTACTGAAGTTTCTATATAAATGAGATCTAAATTATGAATGGACGAACACGTTAATATTTGGTGTAATATGGTAATGTAGGTAGGTTGGTTAGGTAGTCACGTTTAGTGTGGATAATTTCTATCGTAGTCTATAGGATTTAGAGTTCACATTATGGCTAGGGAGTACCTCTAAATTTGTCACACTGATTTTTAACTTCTTAATTGATAAAGTGAATAATAAGCATTTTTCCTACATACCAATATAATTATATGTATTATAGTTAACATTTATTAGTTTGGCAATACTACCCCCTTATTTATTATCACTTACTTTTTGACTTGCTTATAATGTATACTTTTAAAGGAGTGTAGGAGAGAATGTCAATAATATATGTATATTGTTGAAGAATATTGTTTATAGAAGATATTATAGAAAAACTATATAGTATTATATTAATTTTCTTAGCTTTTATATTAGTTAAAAGTATAATGAATTAAGATCTATTTAATTTCAGGAATTAACTAAATGTATATTGGCGATATATATAAGATATTCATATAACTTAATTAAACTATTAAGTTAAATAGAATTTTTTAAGTAATTATAGGCATAATATTGAAGTAAGGGTGATGACCGAATTTAAATTATATATACTATAATAATATATCCATATATAATTAATATATATTATATTATTATAAATATATAATAACATAAATATATATAATATTTTTATATATATAGTATATATATATATATATATATACTAATATATATATATATAATTAAAATATATATATTAATATATATATTTAAGTAATATATATGAGTAATATATATATATAAGTATATATATATATAAGATAAATTATATATATATATGTAATAATAATTAATATAATTAAAGTTAATAACTAATATATATTATTTGAATGTAGTATATAATTAGATAATATTATATTTAATACTATATAATATATATATGAATATAGGAGCCTAATTTTAAAATAATACTATAAAGTAATATAATTAATAATAATAAATATATATATATATGATTAATAGTTAAATATATATATATATACTATATAGAATTATATTACTTATATATATATTACATATATAGATAAATATATAATATAATTAATTATAATATATATATTATATATATATATATATATGTAAATATATATTATATATTATAGTATATTAATATTATAATAGAGTATATTATATATCATAATATTAATATAATTATATATACTAAACTAATATATATTTAAGTATAATATATATATATATTATATCTAATAATATATATATATATATAATTATAATTATATTATATATATAATATAATTTTATATATATATATTATATATAATAATTAAATATATATTATATACGTTATTATAATATATAGTATTATATAATTAATACTATATATATAATATATATATATAATTATATATATATAATGATAGTATATAATAATTAATATTAGATATATTATAAATAATTAACTATTATATATATATATATATAATATATATATATATTATATATATATTATTATATATATATATAGTATATATTATATATATATTATAATATATATATATTAATATAATACTATATATATATAGTATATAAATATATAATAACCTAGTAAAATATAATTGAAATATATAAAATATTATATAGATATTATATATTATATAGAGATATATATATTATATTATATTATTATATATATTATAATATATAATTATATATATATATTATATATATAAGACAGTAATTAATATATATTATAATATAATAATAAATAATAATATAATAAATACTATATAATATAATATAATAATCATAATATAATTAAATATAATAATTAATAATAATAATAATAATAATATATAATAAATAATAATGATATTAAGAGTAATAAAAATTATGTAAAGGTATAATAATAAGATATATATATAATATATATATAATTATAATTAAATAATAATTATTAATATAATTATATTAAATAATATATAAATTTAATAAAAATTAATATATAATAAAGTAATTAATAATAATTAATATTATTATGTATTATTTTTAAAAAGTATAAAATAAGAATAACAATAATGATAATATATATAATAATAATAATAATAATAATAATACTATAAATGTAATAATATAATATAATAATAATATTATATAATATATAATTAAATATAATACTAATAATAATAATTATATATATAAGTATATGATATTTCCACGTCACCTTGATTATATGTTTACTCATGAACTTATGTTTTAAATCTTTCATATATATATGATATGTACAGTAACTTTATAATATTATCATAATCACAGAATTGAGCTAGCATAATAATTTAACACGAAGGAATCAAATTTTATAATATTCTGAGTTTTAGATTAAACGCCAATTCTAGATACCACACTACCCCCCCTCCTCCCTAAAGCTATGTCAAATCATCTTTACACCATATTATTAATCACTATTCGTATTACTTACCTAAGTATACGAATTACTTGTCAGTACATTATATCTCATCCATTATTCTATCAGCCACTAGCTACTTAATATACAGTATACTAATATGCCTCGCATAGTCAAAAGGGTTTTTTTCGTATATTAAATTAATTTATGAAATTTAGAGATTGTACGTTCAGAAATAGGTATATACTATAATATCTATATGTCTTTTTAATAATAAATATAATATAAAATAATAAATATAACTAAATAAATTATAATATATAAATATATAGGTTTATATATAAAATATATTATATATAATAGAAAACATACGATAATGGAGAAACTTAACACTAGCAAAATATTCGCACCAAATCATACTGAATATATTTATGCGCAATTAAAATATCGAACGTAATTATAAAATGAATGTCGATGAGTTATTGAAATTATATATATAATAATTAAATATAAAATTAATTAATAATTAAAATATAAAATGTGATATAATAATTATAATAAATATAATATATAATATAATAATAAAAGTAATGAATATATATAAGAAATAATATAATATAAATAAATTTTGAATAATAGTTATTAAATTTAATAATAATTATAGAATATAAGAATTAAATATAATATAATAATATACCAGGCAAAAATTTCGTACGATAATGATAGCATTGAAACCGGTTTCGGTTTGTATTTCTTTAACACTTAGGAGAGAAGGGACAATACTAATAATTATTTATTCTAAGTCAACAAGGGGAAATCCATAAAAGTAACTTGTTCTTATTATTGCTATCTATTCATGAGTCGAGAATTAAAAACTACAATAATTAGAAGAGGTAACAAATTTCGAAAGAAAGAAAGATACAAGACAAGGATGAGATATACAGGAATGAGATATTATATATGTAAATTTGTATTAATATAATTAATAATATAGTAGTAATTAATATTATTAAATATAGTATAACTTTTATGATATTAATTAATTAATATATATATAATATAACTAATACTATATATATATATATATATTAACTATTAATAATATACTATAATATATTAATATAATTAATAGTATATAATATTAATATTACTAATAGGATTAATATTTGTAAAAGGCTTGACTAGGCGTATAAAAGTACGTGCAAACCAATGGACAATTATGCAAATTTAAAATAGGGAGTACAGTATATATCAAAACTATTCCAGTAAGAGTATCCGTGACAAAATTGAGCATAACAGATAAATCATGAGTTGAGAAAGAATGTGTATAGTACTGTAGCAAGTATTGCAAAAAGATTAAAATGAGGTAGTTTGATAAAGAACAGGGGTCTCGCACGAGTTCGTTAATATCTCTTCAGGAAAGAGGAGAGCATATTGTAAATAAGCTTCAATTAACGAGCAGGGTCTATTGTTGAGTGAAACACATAAGAGATTGTGAGGAGAAAATTTTCCTGATAACGAAACCAAACAAAAACATTAAAAAGAATGCTTAGGACGTAAGCCTAGCGAGTCCACCTTTCAGGAGTAAGCTTGATAGTGGATGATGAGAACTCAACAACTATATATAGATAATGTCGAGATATAATGTTACTTAACAATACAGGGTCAGAACGAATTATATACCAACTATAAATTTTGACAATAATCTTAGTGAATGAGTTGATAAGTATAAAATTACTGAATGATAGGTGCGTGAGTAACACACGGAATCACTACTTAAAAGAAGAGTAATGTATTCCTTCCATGGAAAATAACAAGAAAAAGATACACCAATAAAGTTAAGGTACAAGACAAGATTTGATTGATTGTAATGCATTAAATAATATGTTTATAATGATTATTAATTGGATGAATTATATCGATAGTCAGAATAGTATGAAAGAAAGTTGTTTTTTTTAAGTATTGAGAAAGCACCTATATTATACATGTAATTTACATTCTCATACCTCCAGTTAGATATAGAGAATGGAATAATAGTGGCTTGTTTGTATCGAAAGCCACACCCTTGCTCTTGCTGTGTATTTGACTTTTAATTAATATATATATAAATATATTATAATATTATAATATTATATAATATATTATATATATAATTATATATTAATAATATATAATTATATAATAATATTAATATATATAATTATATATCTATATATATATATATAATATTTAATATATATATATATATAATATATAATATATTAATACTGAATATTAAATATATATTAATATAAATTAATAGTATAATATATATATATATATATATATTATTAAATATTATTAATATTAATATATATATATATATTAATATTTTATATATATTTATATTATAGTATATATTATATATATATATTATATATATATTATATTATATATATAAATTATATATATATTAATATAATTATATATATAATAATATATTATAAAATTATATATATATAGAGTATAGATATCATATATATAATTATAATATATATATATATATATAAATATATAGTATATATATATAACATAATATAATATAATATACTATTAATATATATATAATAATAATAATTATATATATCTATATATATATAATTATATATCAATTATAATCTATAATTTTTAATTAATAATTATATTATATATATATTTATAAATATTTAATATCTAAATATATAATATTATTATATATATATATATTATATTAATAATTTAATAGTACTAAAATATATTTAATATTATATAATATATTAAATATATATATATAATTTAATTAATAAATATATATATTATTATTAAATATATAATTATAAATAAAATAAATATATATATATTATATAAGTATATTATATTAATTATATAATATATATATATATATATTATATATAATATATATAGACATATATATAATTAATATTATAGTTATAGTAATATATATATATACTATAGTATATATATAATATTATATATATAATAACTATAATATATTTAATAATATAATAAATATATATTAATTAATACTATTATATATATAAAATATATAATATAATATAATAATTATAAATATATAATATAATTATATAATATATTATATATTAATTAAATATATATTATATAGATTATATTAACTATTATATATATATTAAGTAATATATATTATATATTATATAACGCGAATATCTAGAAAAATATTTTGAAAATAAAAAATGTTCAATAAACCAATTTGTTAACAAAAGTTCCGTTATAAAATCTGCACTAATATATTTCAGTTTTTTTTATTTAAATAATCAATCTAATTATATTTTATTTAATGATTATTTATCTCTAATAAATTGAGTGTTTTTCATTTAATTAGTTATGTGGAATATTTTTTTTTATAGTATTTATATAATTTTTTTATTTTTTATATTATTATTATTGTGAGAGTGGTGTGTGTTTTCGAGAAGCACAATATAAATATAATTATATTAGTCTTCACGAACATTTTCATAATTTTACATTTTTATCTTTAGGCTTTTCTCTCTCTCTCTCTCGCTATCTTTGTCTCTCTCTCTCTTATATTCTCAATCTCTCGTCTCTCTCTCTCTTCTCCTCTTCTCTCTCTTCTTACTTTTCACTCTGATTCTTGGCTCCCATCTCTTATTATCTCTTATATGCATCATCTAATCTCTATATTCAGATCTAGTTAATATATATATATATAATATAATATATAATATAATAATATATAAATCATATATAATATAAATACATTACTATAAATATATATATAGTCATTATAATTAATCATCGCGTTTTCTATGTTATTGCATCATCTCTTTTATTATCATTGTTTATATTATAAACATGGTATAATATATTGTAAATTACATATAATTCTATATATATATATATATTATATTATATTATTATAATATATATTATATATATTATTTATTAATATATATTTAATTATACTATTTTCTATAAATATATATAATAATTTATAATTAAATAATTAATTTAAATAAATTATAATTATAATATTTAATTTATAATGATATATTATAATATTAATTTAATATGTAATATTATATATATATATATATTATATATATATATATATATAATATATTAATATAAATAATATATTAATTATATAATATCATATATTAATATCATATATAGGAAATAAATTATATTAATAACGTATATATTTTTTATATTTATATTTAACATGGTATATCTTATATTAAATACTCATATAATAATATATATATATATATATTAATAAATATTAATTATTATTAAGATATAATTATATGATATTAATATATATATACATAAATAATAATTTTGGACCGCTTAGCCCATTTTGAGCATATTCGTATTAGGCCCCGCTAAATAAGCAATAAGAAATAATTTGTTGAAGGGTGATCAATTGATAACTACCTGAACAATAATTAAAAAAATTTCCTCACACACTTTGTATAATTCTATTATGTAAGTAATGTAATTGCATGAAAAAAATAAGTCATACTTTTATGCAAAACAAAGAATATACAATTATTTTAAAATTTTTCTACATTTAATTATTTTACAGTATAATACACCATAACTTAATAATAATTTATTAATTAACTATCCTCTTGCATATAATAAAATTATTACCATCTAAATTTTTGATCGTAGGTAAACCCAAATATAAACGTACAATAAACGCAAATTTTGTAAAATAATTATAGAATATATATGTAATATATAGAATATAATTATATAGTACATAAGTAATTAAGTTATATATATAGGATGAATATTATTAAGTAATTCTTCATTATTATATTAAGTGAAAGAAATCATTCAGTAATTAACGCTGAGTATTAATTTGTAATATTTATAACATTTTGGTTATATATTAATTATATATATATAATATTTTAATTAATATATAATATATTATATATAATATTAATATATATACTTATAATTATAATATATTATATATATAATTAATAATATATTATATTATATAGATATATATATATATTAATATACTATTTATATATTAATATTATATATATATAATATATGTAATTAATATTAATATATATAATAGATAATATATATATAATAGAATTATAATATATATATATATATCATATAATATTGGCTGCTTCCAGATTAAAAATGAACATTGAATCAAATGCGTATCATTTTGGAGTTCTTTTCAATGTGTGAAAAAATGTTGTTATAAATTTATAGAAGCAAAGCTAAATACTTAAATAGCTATGATAAGTGATGAATGCGGCTTTCGATCCTGGAAACTAACGTAGAGAAGAAATGAACATTGAATGATTAGAGATTTCGGTATCAAAAAAATCATTTATGAAAAACACTTCCT
The DNA here is from genome assembly GCA_015478945.1 of Trachelipus rathkii. Taxonomy (NCBI): domain Eukaryota; kingdom Metazoa; phylum Arthropoda; class Malacostraca; order Isopoda; family Trachelipodidae; genus Trachelipus; species Trachelipus rathkii. The sequence goes on from JABUQX010063928.1 coordinate 43,300, forward strand.
AAACTGTCGTCGAGAAACTGGTTCAATCTTACGGGATTATGACACAAATCCATCATATCTTCCTCCTTGCTTCCTTTCTTTCTTCATCGTTTCGAGACATCTTTCGAATCTCTGACAATCACGCTCATGCACAATTCTTTCTCTATCATACAAAATATCTACTGTGATAACTATTAAATGATATTAAATTATTTCAATGGTTAATATTCAATTATTATTTAGTAAGAAATCCTGGTGAGAAGGTCAGGGCTTAGTGTAGAATATATACAGATATAAAGACTGCTTGGAGGATTACGAAATACTGCGCATGATATTTTTAGAACTAAATAAAATAATATGATAATTATTAAAAACTAATATTTATTCATATTAAAAAATACTAATATTAACTTATAATAGATGTTTTATATTATGGAGTACTTGGAGATATAGAATTAAAATACAGTACGCGTGATAGATCGATTTAAATTATATTATGGCAATAAGTATTACACGCTTGTCTTTTATGATGATTCTTTAAAATTTTGGCATATGAGATCGTGTAGGGCTTATATAAATTATTACACCATATCTTTTGGTAGCGTAAGCGTATATAAAATTAAATTTAAAGACTGAGAGATAAGTAGCGCAAAATTATGAGATACACAATAGATATCGAATAGATAATTATAAAAAAGAAGAAGTGGTAAAAGGAAATAAAGGATTGCAATGAGGAGCGTTGATAATACGTATATATTGTGCCGGATATATATTAAAATTTCAATAAATCTCTGACCATATAAAATGCAAACATTTTAATATTGTGTTGAAGTAGAAGAAAATAAACATTGTATTACCTCTCAAGAAGTATATATCAAAACGTAAGAGAGAAGCGCAAAAGGTGTGCCCGGGGGAACAGTCTATAAGAGAAGGTTAAACAAATTAATTATATTGCAAACTATTTTTTACATAGCATTTTAAAAATAATAATATAGTATGGTAGTTAAAATTGAATTATACTTAAATATAAATTAAGAATTTTTTATGTTTTTGTTTATGTATATCAGATATTGATTATAGAAGAGAGATGATATGTTTATGTTATAAGGATTGAAAGAGAGTTTAATAAATTAAGAAACTATATATGTAGAGTATGTATATGGTTTGATATTGTTTTCTATATATTGCAAGAGGAGTAAGAGAGTACTTAGAGACGACAAATTAAAGCGATAGGCGTGAAGGATCAGAGGTTAAAGAGTTATAAACGACAGCTAGCAAGTCCACCGTACAGCGCACTGTATCCGAGCTAATAGGTAAGTAGAGTATAGAGGAAGAGATCTGATATAGAAGTATATAGTAAGAAAGCCTATAAAAATAGATATATAATATACTATTTATTTAATATAATATATATTATGTTATAAGTATAATATATATAATACTTTATATATGATAATAGTAATGTTTATCAGTATAATTAAATCATGCTTTATTATCTTTAGTTTTAATTATATATTATATTTATATTATATTAGGTTATATTATATATATATATGATATAATATTAAATAATATCAGCAACATTATATAAATCAACACACATCTCAGCAAATAAAATAAATAAATAAAAATAATAAATAAAAAATAAATAATAATACTAGTTCCCTGTTCAATCATTTATAGATTTAAAACCAGTAATAAGTTAATATCTAAAGTACATGAGAAAATTTAAAGAAAGTTAGAAAATAAAAATCTTATAGAATGACTTAGTATACTCAAAACTTTCTTTTTTAGTACCTTACAAATGAGATGAGAAATGAAATAAAATATTATTATAATATACTAAAAATTATTTATAGTATTATGTACTTGCTGTACCTTATTTAAAAAAGATAAAGGACACTACTTAGGAGAGATGTCATAATGAAGTGACTCTTGATACATCTTTTAATATCACACATTCGGTGAAAGTCCAGCTTCCTATTAATCTCCGTAATGAAATAATTAATCAAGTTTATAGTAAAAATATCTTAAATGTTGATCGCATACCATATAATTATAGTAACACTACTTACAGCTATGATCGATGCAAACTTATTGGTACTGTGATGTATATTTAAACGTGAAAGTGTATACATATATTTATCAGTATATAATATTTATAACCGATTATAACAAAAACCGTGAACTATTAGAGTAGTGCTATACGACGTTAATAATATATTAATATATAATATTAATAATATATTAGATATATATATAATAATATTATATTTAATATTAATAATATATATATATAATAATATAATTATATACTATATATATAATATGATATAAAATAATTAATATATATATAATAAATATTAATATAATAATTTATAATATAATATATATAATATATATAATAAATATATATAAATAAATATATTTAATATTATAACTTATCTATTAATTAAATATCTAATTAAATTATTATATATATATAATTATATAATTATATATTATAAATATTAATATAAATTATACTTAATATATTATTAAATTATACCAGGTATATATATAATTAATGTTAATTAGTTTTTCTAAAAGCTCATCTAACTCGACATAGTTCATAATATATTAAGAAAATCTTATATAACGCCATGAATATTTTGGCTCGTGATAAACCTATATATATACCATACAGTTAGTGATGTTTATTAGGTCAGTGAAATAATAGATTTAGTAATCAAGATATTCTTAACTTTAAACATAGTATATGGATCTTAATAATATAGCACATAAAGTAGTTTATTACTAGTATGGATAGCATAAGTATTACATCTGATAGCCTTATATTATACGAGATACTTAAAACAATACATATGAATTATATAATGATCACTATAACTCAACCTATTATAAAGGTATATAAGTGTACATATCAAATTATCACATAAAGATAATAGCTGACATAATATTATATACTATGATCACTTAAGATATAGAGAGTAGAATGTAGATGAGTAGAGAATATATATTGAGAAGATGAGATGTACGAAGTAGTGATAGATGATAGATAGTAGACAGAGAGATCAGAGAGATGAGTAGAAGAGAAAGTATAGATAGATATCAGTAAGATAGATAGAAGATTGAAGAGATATAGATATATGTAGAGTGAAAGATGAGTAGGGATAGAAGAGATGAGAGAAGATTTATACGAGTAATAGTTATATAGATAATAGTAATTATTGTTATTGTTGTACAATTGAAGTAGTAGCTTAAATTTATTAATAGATCAGAGAGATAATTTAGTTGGGTTATTGAAATGAGTGTTAATATCAACTATTAAGTAGTTATGAATATGTGATATGTATAAATGTATTATATTAATATATAATAGAAATAATAATTTAAGACATCGTTAGTCAAAATTATTAATATATTTGTTAGCCTCATTATTCATAATTAGATAGTATATAGTCTCAATAAACTGAGACATATTTAAGGAGATTATCATTACTTGACTTAAAGCATTGATATATATAAAGATATAGAGTAAAAATAATATATTTCTACTATTAGTATATTATTATATTAATATAAATTTTTAATTTAAGTTATATATTAATTAATATATTATATTTAAGTAAATATATTTATATAATTATTATAAATATATATTATTAATATTAAATATATTATATATTAATATTATATATTAAATTTATATATATATATATATATAATATTTATTAATATTTATATATTAAATTATCCTATAAAATATATAATATATCTACTATATTAAGTAATTATATAATAATATTAAAATATAAATATATACTTATAGTATACTTAATTAAATATATTATATTATTGAATATTACAAAAATTAATATATAAAATAATAATTATTATAATACTTAATTCTATAAGCTAGAATATAAGCCAAATATTTGTTTTGATCATTAGATTAAATTTATTATAATATAGCTTATATATAGAGTATTGGGATCCTATGATAGTAAGATAGACTATATATAGTTAATAAATATATATATTTAAGTATATAGAATATATATATATACTATACTCACTCTAGCCGTTATTTATATAGTAGATATAGATAATACGTACCGTATTAGAGCTATGAATTTAATGAGGCATTCTTTATTATTTGATGCTTCTACGATGATACTATTATATATATATATATATTTATATAAATGAGAGCCTGCTAATAGTTAAAGATATTAATCGATATTATCTACATATAAGTATATTAATCATCTTATAAGATATATAATATATTATTAATAGTATATTAATATTGGAATATAACACATTATAAACTATAAATACATATTATTAGTAAAAGGGAAGAGTTATATACGACACAATTAGTTTACCTATTTAATTAATTATAATTATAATATGTATATTAGTTTATCAATATACTAAATAGATAATACAAATATAAATTATGATACAATTAACTACAGAGTCTATAGAGTGTGTGAGCTAATGTAATGAAAATAAAAATACATCAATTACTATATACATCTTATACTCTAAAATTATTCTTATCTGAGGATGTAATTGGAAATGACATTAGAGTTTGCTTTTCGTTAATCCCAGCTATTTAAAAAACTAATTCTATTAGTGTGCTCACATTAATCTGTTTGACCTTATAGCTATAGTAAGTTAATATGAGAACTCGAATTATCTACATTCATTTAAACTCAATTCTATTATCATGGCGATTATTATTTTAATTAGATATGTAAACATTGATAGACAAAAATTCACTAAAAATCTTATGTAACTTCACCCTGGTATTGACCCTATTATTATACCTTTAATGGTGTAAGCCAATCTTTTAACTATTTCTTGTCTTAGTGATTAGTTGTTATGTTACTCATAGTTATGAAAGGATAATTAAATACTACAAGTTATATTATGAGAGTCATACTCCTACTTTAGAGTAATGAGTTGTATGTGTTATACTGCACGCACCTTCATATCAGCGTTTCAGTGGAAATTGAATCATCGAATTTGTATATGACATATGTAAAATCATCATACAAGATACGAAGCTGACTAACTCAAGATAAGTAGATTCACTTGCTACTTGTTATCTACGCGCTGCTCATCAGTATGTAGATTCGTAACGCACTTATGGTATTAAATTATTGCGGTAAATACAGAATATATGTTTCGTTCATCATATTGATCAAGCTCATAATTAAGTGTGTTGTTTCGACACTGACAATCAGCTCTTCTCACATAAGGAAATATCGAGAGTGGACCCTCTTAAAGGTGAAATTACTGAAACGATCTTTATTATGCACATCTATATATACTTATGTTATTGGAAAATTTTTTGCTGTTAATAGATTTAGATTAGTCTATATCACTTAACTATCACTAAACACTCTCTTCGATAGCTAGTTAAATATGATAACACTACTTAAATACATGATAGACCCTGCTCTTATGGTAGTTGTGAGGCAATCTCGCCCTTCTAGCTCTTTACTGAGCTATAAGTAATGAAGAGGCCATGCTTAATGCGCAGTAATCGAACCTATTTATCTTAACACTATGACTACCTAGGGCTAAATATAGCAGTTTTAGATGAATAGAACAACGATCAGATCTCAATTTCTGTACTCTCGAGTTGGAAGTTATCTGTATACTATGAACTTACTCACATATATTCTATGCCAGGAACATCCTCACCTGAAAGTGTAGGTTAGGGAACTTTGAATTCTATCTCGACGCTTTATAATATTTATATTTATATAATATCGAGAGATGATAGTTAATGAATTTTATCGAGACGTAGTTAAAGCAGTGATAAGATCAAGCTACCAAATCTCATACATTTTATAGAGCTTCCTTTGTAAGATAAGGACATACCACTTATTAAACCTAAGGGACTAAGTTTTATGACGCATTTCCGAATATTAATTACACAATTTCCAAATAAACAAAATTAATAATATAAAATCTTTAATATTTATTAAATGGTTAATATAATACAATTTAATTTTCTATTATATATAAATTTATATTCAATAATTTAATTATTTGATTTATATTATTATAATATATATTATTATAATATTAATTATATATTATTATTTTAATATTAAAATTATATATATTATTTACTATATATTAATATTATTTATATAATATATTATTAGTATATATATATATTATTAATATATTTAATACTATATATATATATAATTTATGATATATTAATATAATATAAATATTAATAATATATATATATTATAATATATATATTATATATATAATATAACGATATAGAGATGATAAATAATAAAAATATTATATTAATAGATGCTATGAAGTTTGTATAGACCATGTTATCTGTATCTTTCTTCTTCTTGAAATGTGTCATGAGCTATGACTACAAGAGTAGATGTATTAATGCACGTGGATATTGAAGAGTAGATTAACTGCTATCAGAGTGAGAGCAGGAAGAAGAGATAATGAGAGTGGAAGAAATTTATTACATGAAATTTTACTAATAAAACAGATTATATTGGTAATTAAGAGATAAGTGATTTAAGCGACAATAACTCTCACTTATGTGTGTTAAGGAACTCTGTTTCAGACAACAATCGGGTATCGATCAACAACGAGTACCATCTATAAAAGAATACAGCATCTGATATTTCAGAGAAAAATTTTTCCTGCATATAGGCTGTTACTTCAAATTGACAGTGTGTGAGCGAGTTTGCAATGGGAAAAGGATTTTTATACCAGAGTCGAAAATGGTCGAGATTGTATTGTATCTTATGTATATTTATTGTACATTTATATTTAATTTATTATTTATTTAATTACTTATTTAATATTATTTTAATTATATTTATTATGTGGCTGACTATTTCTTGGACAATCTTACTTTCATTCTTAAATATGATTTAAATTTTAACTCCAACGCAATATATTATATTTCTATTACTATGTCTATTACTATCATTCACCAATTTAAAAATATTATGTTAATATTTGAGTATATTAATTCATATTTAATAGTATCATCTTATGCGAACATTTATAAGTATTATGTCTACTGAATATCTGTAACCATCATATGTATTAATTTATTAGATCCTGATTAAATATTAATATATTTAATAATAAAATACTTAATAACATTGTATATATATATTATATGTTTTATATGAGATATTTTTCGGATTTTATGTATATATTAGAAATATAAAATAAATACTTTTACAATAAGAAATATACAATATAGTAACTTCACAATACTTATTTTAATTCTCACATCTATACAAGTATTCTCAAGTATATTACTTTTTACTAATTCATATAAAAATTTTCTAATTAATTTGATAAATTTGACATTCTTTCTAAATGCACATATCAATACTTAAAATTAAAAAAAGTATTTATAAAAATAATGTATAAAATTAAACATAGTATAAGTAGTAGAGTACTATGGCGCATTGGATTTAAGAGATGTTATATTTTATTATAGATGAGTAGGAGCTTTGGCAAAAGTATTTAATAACGTAAACTTAGAGAGTAAAGATAAAAGTATGTATAGTTATTGGAAGTAGATAGGAAAGGGAATATGAGTAAGACGTAGTATAATTATATATCAGTATTGACTTTTGATATCGATCTGAGAATAAGAGTGATTTATCATCAAGATAGTGTATAGATATAGAGTAAGTGAGTAAGAGTAGAGATGAAATGAGTAGTATGAAGAGTAATGTGAGTAAAGAAGTAGACGAAGATGAATGAGAGTAAGTGGAAGAGTTTACCGATTGATAGTGAGACTGGATCAAATGTAGTATTCATCAAGATAAGATAGTAACGTACGTGAGTAATTAAGAATTTGAGAATACCGAAGAAATAAACCAGATAGTATACTAAAACATAAAATTTGAGCTAGAAAAGCGGAGGTGAATTAAGATAAATATGGTAGCTTGCTGCTAAGACTAAGTGAATCTACGTTATTACGATACAAAAGCATATCACGTGCACTATCGGCAATAAGATCTAAAATCATAATACGGCAATTATTTTATCAATGTATATATTATAGTATGGAGTAATATGAAATATAAATTATATTATATGAATACACGCTATAGTAGTGGATAATATGAATAATTACAGATTGAATTCATTTTTACCTCAAATACTGTATATATATATGCCCGAGTTATAAAAAATCTCAAAAAAATCTAAAAAATCTTAAAATTATATAATATATGATCATAATATATGATAATACCTTACTAACCTATATTAAAATATGTCTATGAGACTAGTATAGTTTTGAGATAACAAACAGTCTAGGATATATGAAGATTAGTAATAATATATTATATATTAATTAATATATATTATATATAAAGTATTCAATATAATTAATTATAATATATATATTTAATATAGATAGTAAGAAAAGACAATAGGATACGAGAGAGAACGAGTAGTTAGAGGACTGAGGATGGCTAATTGATATTCTGATTTTCTAGCAAGCAACTGTCATTCAACTAATATAAAAATATAATATTGACTACGGAAAAAATTTTTTTTTAAATTAATTGTCAGCTTTAACTCTATTTTATAATTATATAACTTATTAATTTTATTCATAAAGAGTATTTATAACATAGTTTATTTGAATCTCTCTCACTCTTATAGAGACCACCCTTTGTGTAAACCAGCTGAATAGACCGCCATCGATGTCTTCCTTTTGAATTATACATCTATTTATTTTATCTCGAGAATATATATTAAACATGTTAAAATATGAAATTATATCCATATAATATTATATGCATTAATTTTCATAAATTGGAGTATTAATTCTATAATAATAATTTATTTATTAATATGAATGACACTTACAGAAACTATATTAGATAACTACTAAATATATATTTTAATAATATTTTAAGGTGTAGATACATTTAATAAATTGATTTTATCATTAATATTATTCATATATTAAAAAATTAATAATGTATTATATTATTTTATTATAAATCTAATTAATTATCCTTGATTTAAATAGAAAATTAGTAATTTAAGGGTCATAAATTATAATTATGAAAGAAAACATATATGCTAAATTTATAAAATATTAAATAAGTATAAATTTATATTAAATAATATTAATCATTCTATTAATTTAAAGTAATTTAAATATATAAGTAAAAATAAGAATATTATTAACTTTATGATTATCAACCCAATTTAAATTTATTTTATATCGTTAATTATAAAGTATCTTATAGGCAAAGTAAATATAATACAATTACATCAAAAATATAATTGTATTAATAAATAGATAAATAAAATAATAATTTATAAGTAAAAACTTTTAATATATATATAATATATAATATATAATATATATATAATATATAATATATATAATAATTTATATATATATATATTTATATTAATATTATATATATTAAAATATACTTAGTGTAACTTTTTATTGCAGAGCTATTAGCGTATGATGAATTTAAATTGCTTATAAATCAATTGTAGATTATTTTATTAATTATTATATTTAAACTTAATAATTTATATCATGTGTAGGAAAACATACGTTTTATCGTAATTTTATTTATAAATTAATTATTAAAATATTAAAAGCGAATGTTTTGTTGTACTATTTTTGCTTCTTACGATATAGTAGATGAAAATTGCAGGTAACAGAAATATTACTTAATAATTATAAACTAATTTTAAATAGAGAGTCTTTATTATTATTAATTAAGGCTTATCAAATACAAGAAGAAATGAAAAATTATTAATATAGTATTTTTTTCTTTTACAGTAATGAGTCACTATATATATATATATATTATATATACATATAATATATATACTCTCCAATTATCTTTATTCATTGTGTACTTATTTACGGAATAATGATTTTATTATTGATTATATATTAACAAGTTTTATAATATAAATACTTTTAATAATGATAAGCTATAATGTATATATCCAAGATGAACATTTATGTAAGTTAGATGCACCAGATTACTATACTTGTTACCTATGATAGAGATAACGCAAAATTAGAATTTAATAGTAACTGGAATAGTATACTAATATGATGATACAAAATAATTGTAACTTGGCACCAGATCGACATTATTAAATGATGTATATATACCTATACATGACACACACATATGATAACATTCATACATAATATATACTAGAATGTAGCACACAGTATGAACATTTAATGTAACTGTGAAATGCAATCAAAGATGACATAGTAACTGATGGCTACCTAAAGATGACATGATGTATACTTAGATTATGCATACCTACTATACATTCATATCAACCCAAGTAATGACTAATTATTATTAATAGTTACTAATACAATCCCTTTATTTCACACATCGAAATGCAAATATTCTACAATAATTTAAAATGTGCTTTCATAGTATACGTATATATATTATGAAAGTAATTAGGTAGTCATGTGAAAGATTTAATAGATTATAAAGTATATTACATTATATTCTTGTGACACTAGATTTAAAATGCTATATAAGATTATATATGCGGGTTTCACGCTCTCAGGACATTAAAAATTAACAGTTTCATAAACGCACCTTTCTTGAGTACATTTTACATATACATTTTTATAATAAAAACCAAGTTTTAATTCACATTTTAAATCCTATCTCATTAAAGTTATCGAAGCTACATAGTGGGAGACTACGACATACTCTAATATTCCCACCTAAATAAGACAAATGTGCCAGAAGCAAACCAGTGCGGTGGCGGTGGGTGTGCGGTGTGTGCGGTTGCAGTAGAGCGTTTGCGTTCGCGCGTGAAATAAGGCGAGGTGTGAGATAGCAGATTCTACTGCGTAGTCAGAAAGTAGGGATAAAATAGTGCATGTGGTGTGAAGATGATATTTTAAAGTTCAGACATTGTGCCAAGGGGAGCGCGCAGCAATCTAGCAATTATAGTACAGGGTTATAACAGAAATGAGTGACAAAGTTAATAAAATATAATGAAGGCCGAGTCGTTGCGGGAGCACAAAAAGCGACTTTTCTTAAGGTGCGCGGATTGGGTTGATGCGATGGTGTAGTTATACTGAGTGGTTTGGTGTAGAGTGCGGCGGTACGTGTCGACAGTGTGTCACGCTACTGCATTCGGCTGTGTGTGCGGTGTGGAGTACTGCTGCTGACTCGGTATACTCGAGCATGCGTCACTGCTGCTGGTGATGGCATACAATATGCAAGGTCTAGAATGTGACATATTCCGTGTAAACATTAAGCCGACGGACACGAGTAGAGAGATGTCAATACAGGAAAGGAAGATGCAAATGAGCAAGTGGTTGTTGGACCATCTTTAATTTTCGTATTACTTATAATTTGTCGAGCTATCTTATCCTATATAAAGAATACACAAACAAAGTTAGATAAATAAAAAGCGAATTATTTTTAATCAAAGCACTTGAAATATGCATTAGTGTAGAAGTCAGTTTTTCGGGTAGATTATCATTTAACTTAAAGAAGGTGCTACAATTATGTTTTAAGTCTAGTTAAATGAAATTGTTGTCTGTTTCTGATCTATCATGATTGTGTTTAGAATCTTCCGTAATGTGTCTCATTGCAATTTCATCGAGAGCTGTTTTTGTTCTTTACTTTCTTTTCAATTATATATTTCTATGACAGCAAAAACTGCTTCCAGCTTGAACAGTCCGAAATCAACATTGTTTATTAACTTATTTATTACACATTTAATTGTTCTTTCTCTATACCGATATATCTCCAATATACTGTCTCCTTTCTCCGTCATGAGCTTTGATTCATCTAAACCTTCTATATATTACTCAATCATACTACTATCTCTTCTCGTCTATATTACCTTCGATCTTATCTCTTATTTTCTCTCGATATCTTCTTATACATTACTCTCTCTATTACTTCTCTTCATTACTTCATATCTCATTCTCTCTTCTCTATCTCTCTCTCTCTCTCTTCCTCTGCTTCTCTCTCTTATTCTCATATATAATCTCTATATCATCTCATTATTATCTCATTCTCATTTTTACTTCATCCACTTATATTATACCCTCGATCCTCTTAACTTCTAGTTTATTCTTCCTTTGTTTTTCCGGTTGATCAAAGTATCTATAGATCTATTTTCAGTATTACGTCCTGCGCGTAGTCCTTTGTATTGATGATTAGTTTGTAATAGCGTTGCAGATCCTTCTAAATCCTATGTAGAGAGAGGATAAATTATTATATGTTAGCTGATATACAAAATTAACGGTCGACTTAAATCCATTTAATATGCGTATTATTATTTAATTCGTAGTATATAATATTATAATAATAATATATGTAAGTGAGATAGTATTATAACGTTATTAATACTGAGTTATAACAGTTTACTCGCGTCTTATCAAATTAAATAATGCGAGTAAATATTAATAAAAATTAAATAGATATAATTACTTATCTACTTATTTATTTATATATGATTATGTATGAATTTATCTTACTATATATTTATTTAATATAGAAACAAGTACTACTGTATTTTTATTACTAGTATTAAATATATAAAGTATTACTATTGTTATAAGATTATATATATTAGTTATTAAGTATATTAATATATATATCTAAAATAATATATTATAAATATATTATGAATTTACTACAAATATAATCTATAGATTAATAATATATATATAATATAACATATTATATATTATATGTAGAATAATATTTATTATAATATATATTAATAATATCATATATATATATATATATATAAATTATTATATATACTATATATAATATTATATATCATAAATATAAGTATATATTCTATAATATATAGTAAGTATATATTAAACTAATGATTAGGTGAATATATTATATATATATATACAATATATATATTAAGTACTTATTAAATTCATAATAGGATCACTTAATTTAACTACTTGTTAAAATTTTTATCCGCATGGACAATAATGTGCTATAATTAAATTTATAAGTAAGACTTGCACAAGAATAGTAATAATAATTAAATTAATTAATAAAACATAATTATATAAATATAAATAAAATTAGAATAATAAATGAAATATACTATAATCAAAATATAAAATTAATCAATAATTTACTAAAAAATAAAAATTAATAATTAAATTAATAATATAATCATAAAAATAATAATAGAATAATAATAAACTATAAACTAAATAATATGATTATATAATTAATAATATAATTTATATTAAATAATAAATATAATGAATAATGGAATTAAATGAGAAAAAAATATAGTAAATCAAGTTTGTAAGAATTACATTAAATTATAGCTATTAAATATCATTAAAGATATTTGAAAACAATATGCGTATATTATAATATTAATAATTGTAGTACTACATACATATATAAACAATAAACAATATCAATATACAAAATAATAATAGATTAAATAATGAGTATAATAAATATAATTTTAATATAATATAAAGTAAATAATATATATTAACTTAAATAATAACTAAATAATACATAATTAATTAAATTAAATTATCAATGTATTATTATAATAAAATTATTCTTATAATAAAAGGATCAAACAATTAAACTTTATAATCTTAAAACCATATAGTAATATGTATAATTATAATTGAATAGTTAATCAGGAATAATATATATTTAAAAATCTTAATATTTAATAAATGGAATATATCATGATTTTAAATTAACATATTTCTAAAGAGGAATCTCTAATAATTATAATAAATAGGAAAGAATGATTATTAAATCGCATATAACGGAAAGGAAACTAATAGGAATAGCAAATAAGGATACCATTATTACTTACCATAATAGATTAATGATTGTTAACAGTTGATTGAACATATAATTAGTATGAGTAATAAATTAATCTACAAGTAAAATACTAATATAATTAATTAAATAATTTAAATACGATTAAATCTCAGTATTATAATTATATACATTAGCAGTCACAAAAATGTTGGAACTCAAAATCTAGAATATCATTATTGTCAGTCCGTCAGTATATAGATAATTATCTTATATAGTCGTCTAGTGAGTCTTAGACACTCTATCTACGCAGTATGTAATTAAAAAACTTTATTGAGGCGACTGTGTATCCTATGTCTAGAATGTGTTTTATGCAATGCTACTTTGGCCACAAAAGATATATATCTTTCTAGCTTAATATATACTTACGACGTTTAATTATACATTTTACAAACAAAGGGACTCGTTGAATAAATTATTTTAATTAAATAAAACCTTTAGATAATTACAAAAAAATTACTAATTAATCTAGTTATTTTCAGTACATTATTTCATATGATATAAAAACCATTTTTTAAATTCCTTAAGAAAGTGTGAAAGTGGGAAAATAAGGGAACGCGTGGGATCGTCGATATTTAGATAGCATTTGTAAAGCCAGCTCGAACATTCTATAAATATTAGAATACGGTACGTCACGTATTATATGGTGGTTTTAAAGCGCTTGTGATTTTAATTTTGAATATTATGAGTTATTTGCCGCTATTTTAAGAGTCATGTATAAATTTGATAAAATTAGAGATCAAAGGAGGAAGGAATTGTATTATTATAGATCTCGGGGGATCGAATAGTGGAGGTAGGTCGAGCCAAATCGAAATTTAAAGTTTGGTTGAAACAAAGTCGCATATTTATTTATTCTATAAAGTATCATATTATAAAGGTATGTAATTTTATGAAGTGGATCTTGTAATATCAAATACTGATATAATATTAATTATACTAAGCAAAATTAAAGATTAATTTGTAGGAGAGCACTTATAAGTTCAAATTGACAACGAAGAAAATAATGCATAAAATCACTTAGATGATATTTAAGTAAGGATATAGTATATCGATATATTTGTTATATATATATAGATAAGTAATGACAGTAGAGAGGTGAAAAAGATCAATAACAGAGAAATAAAACCTTATTTTAGTGCGAATAACCCTTTACATACGCATGATTGTATAAACAATAAAGAATAAGGTAATATAAAATAAGAGATAAATGAATAGATGAAATATAAAATTTTATAGACTATAAATATATAATTATAATTCCAGCCGCTGGGGGATTGTGTGAGTATTGTTGTTTATTATGATTCTAGATGGAGAATGAATTGTTGTTTTGCACTCAAATTACTAATATAATTTAAAAATATTTGATCTGAAAGATTATTGCATAATGCACCTTCAAGTTTTGAGTCTTAAATATAATAAACATAATTATTTAAATAATAATCAAATAATTAGAATTATCGGTACGGTAGTTGTATATTAAATAATAAATGCTTATTGTAGTTATAAATAGATAATAATAATAATCAATATATATAATATAATAAATAATTAAATATAAAATATAATAATATTATAATTTAATATTATAATATAATTATAATAATAATAATAATGTTTATAGCTAACAGTCCGAGTATACATAGACATAATAAATCATCTTTTAAAATATCCTAGTTGCCACATTATTCTATATGAGAGAGCATCAAACCCTCAACTTAAAAGAGGGATCACATCACTATGAGTATCGCAATACCAAAGCATAATCTTTTGAGTCCTATTGGAGAGAAGGGATTAAGAAAAGGATGTATAATCCATTGATATAAATAGAAAAGTTTAATCATCTGTCTTTTCAGGGGTGCATCGCAATCCTATAATACAAGTTTTAAAAATCTGGTAATACAGTAGCATAATTACTTTGTATAATATCTCTGTCAAATATTTAAGGTAACGTGAGACGCATATAGTGAGAGTGGAGGAAAAAATTTGAGACTTTCGGTTGAACGTTAATTCGTCTTCGGATCATAATATCATGAGAGACGTATGTCGCAACAAACCAGTTCTTCTCGAGGTCTACTCAATAATAATAATAATGTAATATCATACCGGATAGTATCAATTACCCAGTATCCCATATAACTTAAATTTCATTTTTCCTAGATAAATTACATAAACGAAAATAGACGTTTAAAATAATGAATTTAAAATAACGAAAATAATAATTAATAATGAATAGAAACTACATGAAGTTATATTGATAAATCTGAGAGAATTAAAACGTCGTTATTACAGTAATGCCCACACTTTAAGTAATTAATTAATTAGATGAATGAATAATGTATATATATATTGATAAAGATATAATGTAATATATAATGATAATGAATAATATATATTATTATATATATATATGAATATAATAATTTAAAAATAAATATATAAATTATATAAAGATTTATTATATTAATTAAATTAAATCATATAATAATATATTACATATAATAAATATATAATATATATATATATATATATACTATATATATTACATAATATATATATATTAATAAATATTAAATCAATAATAATTATAATATATAATATATGAATGATGTATAATGTATAATTAAATGATAACTGATAATTATTATAGAATCAATGATTATATATAGAGTTATGGTATAATTATATTAAACTTATAGATATTACAATATTATATAATAGATAATATATTATATAAATAATTAATAATTAATTAATATAATATAATAGATATATAAATATTAATATAGATATAATATATCATAATATATATAAATATTAGTAATAAATAATATAAATAATAATTAATAAGTAAATAGATAATAATAATAAATTAATAGTAAAATATGTTATTCTCTGTATAATGTCCCTCATTCAATTACTTTGTAAGGTTGATTATATGTATTTAAAAGCAATAATTTTGTTCCTTTACAGGTATTACTTCTATTAGATTTAAAGCTGGACGTTTAAGTTGCCCTCTAAGGTATTTAAATTTAGTAGTCTTAGGTATGGTTGTATAATGTACAGAATCAAAAAACACATCCCAAAATGGGGAAAAATTTAAAATATCTCGTAAAATAGCAGAAAATCATTTCAAAAAAATAAAATAAAATGATGAAAAAAATATCCTGAAAATCATGAAAAATTATAATAATTTTCAGGATTAAAAAAATATCATAAAAATTCATAAAGAAACACTATCATTTCCATGATTAAATTACTACTTGATAGCAATGTTTATAACTATGAAATGAAAGTGGGTGGAACTGAAGTTGCTTCAATAATTAAGGGAGTAAATTACGCATTTAAATACTTGGGGTTAAACTTAGAGGAGAAATGAAGTGTGGGGGAAGGGAGAAAAGTATTAGTCTCTCCCCCACATCTCCCAAACATTGAACTTATCCTTGACATGATTGCGCGTTACTCTCCTTCCTATAACTTTACACCAATCTGACGGCATTTGCTTTAACTTGAATGTTATATCTCCACATATTCCATTTCATGCACATCCGCTTTCGAGCATTGTATCCTGGGTTTATTCCGTTGCTCGTCCTCCTAACACAGACACAGTGTACTGCAACGCCTCGCTTAGGCCGCCAGCTATCTACATTGAAGTTTTCCCTCGTGTGAAATTTCAACACAATGCATACGGATTCTTCAGACGCGTTGCACTGATATTTGCGAAACAAAGATTAAATTCTCTTATCAACCACCTGCAGCCAATAAGACACATCCTTGTCTTTCTACCTACCAAAGAACTCTTACCATTCGGAAGCAAAGGCTTAGATACAGCATTACTTCTACTCATTATGCGAGTATACTCGTGCTCGAGATAAGACCTCAAGATACTGGTTCTCTTGAATAAACATATACTCTCAATTCTCTCACCATTCCCTCAGAGAACCCTCACATCAAACTTTCGCACCCTATTATCAGCAGCTCGAAATACGCGTCCTGTTCACTTCTTCATACGTACTAGTCGAAAGTTATCTGACAATATACTAATCAATACTTTCGAGTCCATTTCTCTTCGTCATTAGTGAGACTGGCTATTATTTCATCTTCTTGCCCGAAATGCTTTATAGCTCAATAGACGACTTATCTGTTATGCAAATTTCATTATTAAGAATGGCAAACCAAACTTCTTTTATACAATACATTTTTACTTAGTAAATGTTTGATTTTACTGTAACTTTATTCTTTTATTCTGTAGCTTCACAACATGATGTAAGAAACTTACCATAAAAGTTTCAACAACCAAAGTTTAGTAATGAAACTAAAAATACACAAACAAAATGATATACTACATTACAAAGTTTACAATGTACACTGGATATGAAGGAGAGTTTGATATTGTTGAAAGTTTAGCTTTGAAACTATATTAAAGCTTGATAAAAGGATATGATTGAAACATCAATGCAAAAGCCTATGATGTTATGAAACCATACGAGACAATAATTTAAAGGCTGCCATACAATATTTCAATATAAAATGTTATTCCACTTTTGAAATAAAGATGAACAATACCACTATCTATATAATGTACACAACAAATGTGTTGTAAGTGATGTTCAATTAAAAATACATTTCAAAATATTAAGTAAATGAAAGAAAAAGTTAGAAATTAACAAGGAACATGAAACTTGAGCCTCTTTGAAATTTGGTCGGCGTACTATATATATTATTCTTTCAAAAGTGTCAAGATTGAAAGTTTGATTTGTGGTTCAATTATTATAGTAAGTTATAAGATGAAAAGATCAATGGACTTAACAGCGAATATGCAGGGAAAATAATACTTTTACAACATTGCTTCCTTTTGTGAGGTTCAAATATTAAACAATTTGTTTCATAATCACCATTTATAGTTCAATAGCTAACTGGGAATTTACATTCGTAATATCACTGTCGCAACAAAGTGCGTCCATGCAGAGAAAAAAGCAAAACACCAAAAGCAAGCTTAATGCATGTAACGACAGTACGATTGCTTGTGGAGTTTGGTGGGAGTTTCGAATAATTGTTTTTTTATAGTATGATCGGATCGGATTCATTTAAATGTAGCGCGAATGCTCCGCGGATGCGGGAAATGTTTTACCTGTCGATCACTGTAAGGAATATAGATTATGTCTAATAAGAAAGGATACTCGACTGGACCTTTATACTGTTCTTTGAGAGAATGCATTTGAAATTACATACGCTTTGTTCTCAAGTTACTCAACTTTATTTGAATTTCCGAAATCTATGCGGAATAAGTGGAAATTAGAGGCTAGGTCCTCAGAAAAAAACTGTCTTTTTTAAGGCCCTCCTAGTATTATATTGATAGACAGTTTTGAGGAGAACAGTTCGTTTGGTTTAGTTTGTTAAGAATGAGTTTTACAATTTTTCAAAGAATTTTTTACCAGCAATCTAAATTGATTTGTTGGTTTGGTGAGTAGGTCGTGATGCTATAACTGCAGAATTAGTATTGAAGAGTATATAGTAAGTGAATAATGATGTTCATAATCCGTTCATACTTAGGAAGTAAATTAAAGTTTACGAAGTTAATGTGTAAGCGATCATTTTAATGGAATAAGTAGAAAACGAGGTATGTTGAATTAAGACTAGAACCCTGAAGTGGCAATTCATATCTGGATTTTTGTAGATTATTAAAGAGTATCGAACTTATGTTAGACAGGTCTTTTTATTTTCAAACTGCCTGGATAGAATTGAATTACGCTGTGAAAAATGATATACGTAATAAGAGAATTCAGTACAGTAGAATAATGAATATTGATTAACCCAAATAAGAGGTAAGTTTTAAGGATAAAGTGTTTTACCAGACCTACTTATGATATTTCGATATGTTTCTCGGCCCCATACTCTTATGATATAGTGATTATAAGTATTATCAGCTGAGTGATGATATTAGGAATATGGATGAGAATTCTAGGGATTCAGATGAAGTGTAAGAATAAAGATGGTATTTTTTATTTCTAGTGTGAGTGCTTATATATCTAAGCGAAGTATAATAATATAAATACTAGCAATCAGGTTTATTTAGTATTTAGAAAGAAAATTGAATAAGTTCCAAATCGTTTACCCTGGTAAAAGGCAGGGTTACTAAACTTAATTTTAGTCGTGAGCTTAGTTATAAGTACCCAATTCCCCGCCATCCCCTTAATATAACATGACAATAACAATTCGTTAACATTTTCAAGTCGATAATTATTGATCAAATATAACACCAAATAACTTAGTTAGGCTTTTTATTCACCTTTTCTGGTATAGAAAGACGATGGCGTTGTTCGATATGAGTGGTGGTTTTCTGGTGTTACTCGGTAGTTATTGAGCGTATTTGGGAAGGGATAGTGTGATTGCTTTCGACAAGATGTGAGTGCAATTTTTCCAAGGAGAGAACCTAGTGTTTTTATCATATTTTTTATCCTTCTTCAAAACTCCTTAACAACAATCGTTTTTCAAACTTGTCATATTAAGCTTTAAATAGCATAGGAAATGGGATCCATTACCTTTACAAAAATGCACGAAGTAGTTTTTTGAGATTTTTTGAAATGTTCGGACTCAGACGCTAAGAGTTATGTGACAAATGATCAAGACAAACCCAATTTTTTTTGACGAGTTTTTTTTTTGATTAAAAATTGCAAAATTGCGATAATTATTTTTAAGTTTTGAATTATGAAGTGGAACTATGAAAAATTAAAACAGTCCTTTATTTAAAGCAGTGAATGTGATGTGTTTAAGCATGTTAAGAAGAGAGATTTTACTTAGATAATGAGGATTCTCTTGGATTAGTGACCGAGTGTTTTCTTTTTATTTGATTTTGTTAATATCTTGAAACAAATTTTCCCCAAAAATTGTCATTTTGATAATTTTTGTAAAGAATTTTTCTTAATCGATATCTCATACAAAAAAAATAGATTTCTGTTTATATTTATAAAAGAGAATATATATTTAGAGGGAAGGAGAGGGAGAGAGAAGAGAGAACACTTAGCTAGGCTAACCCTTTTATAATATAACCTCTGGAAATGTTTTCCTTAGTTCAAGTCGAAACAAATGTATCATATATGTGATAACGGGCTTTTCTCTTTTACTAAATTAAAAAATAAAATTTGTAAGGGATCCAAACATTTCACTTTTTTCGAAGTAAAAAAAAAAAAAGAATTTTGAAGTGCTACTTTTAATGTATATGAGAATTCTTTGTTTCATTACTATTCTGATTCTTCCGACATCTCGTGAGACATACCCGTTACTAAATTCAACCAGCCTAACATACTCTTATCAATACAACTTTTTTTAAGTACATTTTAAATTGTTTATATTTATATTCATTATTTTATATTTATTAATTGTTATTAATTTATATATTTTATATATTATATTTAATATTTTATATTTATATT
This sequence comes from Trachelipus rathkii, assembly GCA_015478945.1. NCBI lineage: Eukaryota > Metazoa > Arthropoda > Malacostraca > Isopoda > Trachelipodidae > Trachelipus > Trachelipus rathkii. The sequence goes on from JABUQX010063928.1 coordinate 64,628, forward strand.
ATTAATATTATTTTTATTATTATTATGTATAATTTTTATATTAGTTATTATTAATATATTTTATTATTATTAATGTTATGATATATTTAATATTTACTTATTATATATTTAATTTTTTATTTATATATTTATATTATTATATATTTAATTATTTATATTAGTTCATTATATCTAATTTTAATTTTTATTTATATTTATTTAATTTATTCAATAGTCCACAAATGGGATGTATATGTATGGTATTCATTTATTTTATTATTATTATTATTATTATTATTATTATTCAGTTTATTATTTGGAATTATTATTATTATTATAGTAGTTATAGTAAGTAGGTATTATTATTATTATTTTTTATATGATTTTAATTTTAGTTTTTTATCCATTTACTACTCTGTAAGGAATCTTTTCAGGAGTTGGAACTAAGAAACCCACAAGTCTATACATATAACTCTATATATATATCGGCCAAACCCGAAAACATCTAGATCAAGCACTTAGAAAAACATTTCTAATCGGCCAGATCCAAATTAGGTTTCCTAAATGCTCTACCATTGAATATGATTTAATGAATATTAAATAATACGATAATAATAATTAAAAAGATGTATAATTTGAACTGGAATGAAAAGAGCGAGTATAATCATAAAGAAATTTCATTAGCTCTTTCTTATTCCATATAATGGACTCTAAAAACACAAATAGAAATCTCCCAAAACCCAAACAACACCATGCTCTAAACAAGTCTACCAAAAATATCCAGTGTAATAAGATTATCCTTGTCTATGGCACTCGAGGATTTCTGCTTTTACTAAAATATATGAAAATATTAGTTTAAGAGCAGGGCTAGCTAACTATGCCATAAGCTCTGTCGCCTTTGATAAACCTATGAGAAGAACAGGTGAAAAGTCGTATAATTTTACTAATTGCTTCGAAACTTTCGTTCGAATGAAAATTATCTAATATATATCATTTATCGTATTATTATATTCTTATTTATTATATTATTATTATTAATCTATTATTGATTATCTATTATTATTATTATTTTATTATTATATTATATTATTATTCATTATTGCATATAGCTCTTACTTTTGTGCGGGTATTATAGTATATATATAGATTACAAGTTTTATTATTTTTTTTATTTATTTATTTTATATTATTATTATATAATTTATTCTATATGATTTATATATTATTTGAAAAGATCTAACTCATTAAAATTTTATAATGAATATAATCATAATTTATTTTATATTATAATACTATTCCGTTACAATCATCTACAATTACACATACAAGATACTTATAAATTAATGAATAATATTAATAATAATATTAATATAATTAATAATATATAAATAATATTTATATAATAAAAATTTTAAATTTATTATTATATAATAATAATAATTAAAAAATAATTTAATAAAATAATTTAATTAAAAATGAATAATAAATTATAATCAGATAATATTAATTAATAAGAATAATAATTAATCTGAATAATTATAATAATAATTATTTAATCAATATTAAATAAAATAGATATATAAAACATCAATTAATATAATTACTATTAGTAGTAGTATTGTTATTATAGTATTATTATTATATATATATATTATTAATATATATATATATATATATATATATTCATATATATATATATATATATAATAAATTTACAAAATTAATGGTTGCCTATAATTTTAAACTGTTATATACAGTATATATAATTTAGTTTATTTATATGATTAAATTATTTTAAAGTCCAGAAAGTAGTAAATAAGTAACTCCATTCATTATAGGTCGATATAAAATTATTCTATATCTAATTTCAATTAATTTTACCATGATCAGTTATTCGAATTGTAATATTATACTCCTTGTAGAGTATAATATTATATTTCATTTTTATTATTAATTACTAAATAGTTAAAGATATTTTATAATAACAGTATACAGAGTAGTGTATGATTATTATTCTTATTATAATTATTTATATTTATGATTTATTATATACAATATGAAATGTTACTCTCTTCATAAATCGATAGTTGTCTAATCTGATAATCCTGTGAATACAAACAGATCTAAATAAAAGATAAATCTAAATTTTTAATATGTTTGATTATGAGGCTCATTTTGAAAACAATGAAAGATTGACAGCTTACAAAACGCCATTATGCATAAATCTCCTTTCCGTACTTATCCATATATAAAACACCTGTGGTGATGGCCATTTAATTATTTCTAACCATATAGGTCTTTTATGTTGTTGTCTCAATTGATAGTCTTCTTCTTTCAAAATGTCACTTGCCGTTGCCATTTTACTATAACCATTTAAATTTAGTCGAGTTATGAGTCAATATTTTTTGGTTGTTTGGCCGGGCATTTTAGGAATTCATACTCTTGAGGTAATCATCTTGGCCATTGTTGTCTCTTCTTAGCGCATGTTGAATTTTGCGTAACAGAACAATTTTCCCAAAATAGAATAAGTTCTTGAATTGGACAAGTTAAATTTAAATCCTTTGTTATGACTACTTAAAAATAAACAAAAAGAAAAACCAAATAAAAACCAAAATGGTATAATTAGTACAATATGATTGTTGCTGTTGATTTTCTGTCTAGAGCTCTTTTACGCGTGAGTATCCATTGTTCATGTAAGTCAAATTTATTATTCTGTAGGAGTCATGTTCATGGATTTTACATATATATTATTAAGTAATCACTATACTACTTCAAACTTCCTACTAAAGCAACTTACTTTGAACTGACTTGCCATGTCTAACTGCTTATTCAATTGTGAAGGAATTAAGGAATTTAATTAATTATTAAATTTATAATTATTTTTTCAATTTGAATAAATTAAGGAATTTTGATTAATTTGAAGGAATTAAGAATTTTATATAATTCACTAAATGTAATAGTTTGAAACATTTCTATTAATTACTAACAAATATAATAATACATAATCAAATAATATTTACTGATCAGAAGAAAAGAATATAAACTCATCTCTATGAAAAAAGAACTGATGGGGTAACCTACAAAAAACCACATCAATATATTTAATTTGACTAGTTTGTTTTATATATATCGGAACGATCTTATTTACTGTTCTTTCACCAGATACATCAATAATGTGATTTCTATATGATAAAAAATTTAATTTTCAATATTTTAGGAAAAATACCAAAACACTAAAATTTTAAGTGTTTATTATGCATTTTCTATAGCCTACACCTCAAATTTTCAAAAGGAATGTTTTAAAGATTGAAAAATTCTTACCCTAACATAAATATGTCAAATTAAAAGAATATCTTCGCCCATATAAGGAAACAAATAAAAAAATAATTAAATTGCATATTTTGATTTTCTAGTGTCGTGCACATTATCATGATTATTTTTGCTTTTGAGAGCGGTGTCTTATCTCTTTATTTGATTACAACGAAGAGATAGATAAAGTAATTGTGTGTTGAGGCCTTGAAAACAAGAATCTTTTTCATTTTTTACCTATTTATGCTCTATGTATTGAAGAGTGGATGAAAGAAACTGAAATTTTTACAAAGAAGAGTATAATTATCGACTGTGAATAAAGAGGAAGAATTTAATAAAAATGGGCAAGAAATGAAACGAAGAAGAATTGATGTGGACCGATCATGAATAGTATTACTGCTTGAAGGTGATATCTGAGAAAGCCAAACTTTTGCGATAACGAGAAAATTCTCTACGTTTTGAAAAGTACAAACAGATATTTCCTTTTCAATGCATCTCCAATTAAGACTAACCATTCAAAATTAAATGTTCGAAATGTCAATGAGAACAGAATGTTATCTGAGACCTAAATTGTTCAAAAATGTGCCGCCTATTTGCGGAGTTCAACTTATGAATTAGTCAAGGACATTCCTGTGAGTCAAAATTGAGTCTTCATTGACCCAGCACTTAAAGTATTTTAAGAAAAGAGTTTGAGTTTAAAATTATATTTGTTAAAATATATTTTAAAAGCAATATTGATAAAGAAGAGGTCATATAACAATAAAAATATGCTTAACTATAAACAGACTCTGAGATTAAACTTGTTTAATATTGTCATCCTGAATTCTGGAATGTTTGGTTAGCTTTGGTCATTACAAAAATACTGTATTGTGGGAGAGATTTTTTAGCTTTAAATTATTTATTAGGACTTATTTTTATCTTGCTCAAGTAACTTCTGACACAGTTTGAAAAATGCTCATGATTTAAAACTGAGGTTAAAATTTCTTAGAATTACTTCGACCGTCGACGTGATAACATATTACCCCCTTCACTTATTAGCATGAAAATTTAGAGCTTCAGTAGGATAGGGAGAAGTTAACAGAAGAAAATTGCACAGAGTAGGCGGCATAAACAAATTTGATGACTTAGAGTATAAGAAAGGATAAAATCAAAGAGAGGAGAGAATGTCTTGATACAGAGTTTAGAAGGATGTTGAAAGAAGAACGATGAAGAGTGAAAAAAACGTAGGAAACTAGAAGGAACAAAGTGTTTCAGGACTTTGTAATATTTTGCATTAAAAAATTAAAAGTACAACGGTGTAAGTAAACGTGTGAATCAAAGAGTTTGAGACCGTAAATAAAGATAAAGTATGTAAAAGACTGGAAGACTGAAGCTGAGAAAATGTCTCAAAGCGAGAGAAGATGAGCGGACCTGAGGAAGAGATCAATTGAACAGATTGAGGTGATCATACGACCGAAACTCTCAATCGATATCCTTGGGACTCTGCAGATGCAGCGGAAGAGAGTGTTTAGCGGAGACGAGACGAGCGACGTTGTTGAACCTTTCACAATCTCATTCTTCTGTTCACGAGACAATTTCTTGAAGCCCATTCTTAACTACCAATAGCTCAGTATTAGTATATCTATATACATAGATTAGATTAAGATTAGAGTATAACATATCGACTGACGGCGCCTCTTATCGTCCTTTTGCGTATAGATCCGATCACCTATTTATAAGAGAAGAAAGTTATTCAGAATGTAAAATACAATCAATAATAAATGGTTATTAATATTATAAATAGAGAGAGAGAGAGAGAGAGAGAGACAGAGAGAGAGATAATAATAGTATATAGAAGATTAATAGAAATAATGAGATTGAGGAAATACGCACTTTTATATTTACTTATTAGTGAGGATACTCATAAACTACTGTAGTAATCTATACTTTTATATTATTCTACAATAGTATAATGAGAAGTAATTAATTTAGCGGAGTAGAAGTGTCTTCTCTCACCCGAATATTACAAAGGACAAAAAAAGTAATATATATTTTTAATCCCTTTATTATAAAATATATATATATGGTAATATTAGCCACTATACCTAATAATAATATATAATATAATTATAAGAATTAATATACAATAATATAATTATATAATTAAATTATTACATTTTATTTTAATTAATAATAAACTAATTATAAATATAATTATTAAGCTGTTACATTGGTGTAATTTTAAATAGTAATAAATATATTAAATATATAAATAATATAATAATCCTAATATTTATTTATATTAATTTAATTTTATTATTAATGTTATATAATTTAATTATAAATTATATTTATTATATACTCTATATTAATATATTAATTTATATAATATTATTATATTGGTATTTTGGGTTGTATATTATTTAATTTTACTTAAATATCGATTTGGTATAGGTTGATATATATATAGTAGTATATTAGAAAAGAATCTTTAATATATATATATATATTATAATATATATATATATATAAGGATATTATATTTATAGTAGTAATTTTATTTTAAAGGCTAGTGATTATACTTATAAACTTGTTTTGAGATGTCTGAAGGAAAACAATGCTTCTTGCAGGGGAGGCCACCATGGAGAGCACTCCCTGGTCCTCCAATTCCATAGCACTACCGCCCCACTCCCTGACCCTAACCGTGTCAATAAATTTTTATAACTATACATATAGTAATAGGTTATATATGGGATAAGCGTTATTTACTATAAAATTTATCTGCAAGTGTATATACTACTCCTATCTTATTTTCTCTATTTTTAATTTATCTAATTGTATTATATAATTTTAATTACACGTATTATTGATTTATCTTATGCAATTAAATAATTATCGTCATTGGGCGTATCGTAGATTTGGGGCGCAGGGCCATGGCCCCTGCCGCCCCCTCGAAAGCATTTGTTAAGACACGTCATCAAATCCATAACCCTATGGAGCAAAGATCCAGATAGCTCCACCTTAAATAACTTAGGAAAGTAATGGCAGAGGTCCAATACACATCATATACTTGGTAGTATAAATAGTCTCGTCTTCGACTCATGTCTCTAGGAACACCTTAATATCTCTAAGTATCCATTAGTGTTTTGAGGTGAAGATAAGAGACGAACGTCTGAATCAGCCAGATCTCAGTAGACACAAATTGCACGAAGATTATAGATGTAATTCTCAGAAAATTTTATTGTGAGAATGTTGTAATAATGCCTGCAGCTTCTGAACTCTGAGCTTGGTTTTCATAATTAGAAAATTGCGAAGATCAAACTGTACCAGGGTATTAGAACAGAGATTGACTAAATATGTATATATTCAGGGATTCCCAAGATCAAATACTTGCATGGACTTTTTCCAAATCCACACGATAATTTAATTATTTCGTCAGATTCTGTCGTAGATTTATATAACTGTATTACCAATATTTTTGTTATGTGGTCCTATTTTATCTACTCTTTAATATCGAACGCATTAGAGGAGAAGGAGACATGGTGTTATTCTCAAAAATATAGTACAAGAAATTTATTAGAATTGTAGCTTCCGATTGCATATATTGCAGAGATTAATTCAGATAGTTTTATAGACTGAGTTGTGCTAGATGTAAAAGGCATATGACGTAGAACGATCTACGCAAAAAATTGATAACGTCCTTGTACGAATTATTCACGAGGTAAGAATCGTCGAACATAGTCATGAATTGAAGAGTTTGAATAAAAGATGTATGATAGATTATTATGTATATAAGTTTATGCACGTTAATATGGCAGTTTCGTTACATAACACAGATTCATGTCACAAAGATATGTAGGGCAATAGACGGACGTTTCTATGGTTCTCGCAACAAAGAAGATTGTACCCATGAAGAGCTATTAGTTCCATGCTTGTTGGCAAAATACTGGATAATTATTTCCCATGTCTACTGGCTTCGGTAGAAAAGAAGCTTTTTCAACATTAATACTTCTGAATACTACTTTGAGAAATTACATAATGTTGAGTAGAAACTCGATAACAATAATACATAAGTCATTTACACAGCATCACTCAGTAAGTCATCAACCAGTACGAGAATAGATGATAGCAAGTAGTCTATCGCTACAAGGATAGGTTTACTTCGGGAGCTAATGGCTCACTGTACGGTATGTTCACAGAGCGTCGATTAGAATTAACCATGCAGATTATTAGTATAAATCGCTCTTTCTTAAACAAACTATATCATATGTAATTAACTAAGTCAAATAATTTAATTCTAATGAGATAAATATTTATTACATTTAGTCTATATAAATAATATTTGTAAAGGTATTACAGAGTGTCAAGCTGTTTCATCTATATATTTCATATATAATTATAAGTGTCTTTACTCAATTTGAACCTAAGAGCATTAATAATCTATAACATCATGGACACCAGTTTAATCGCCATAAACCAACTTAATTAATACCATAATAATTTTTAATTTATAAAAATTGAAATAACAATACTTAAGAAATTCAGATTTTTCTGATTCATTATTAAATAATAAATAAAAATATAAAATAATAAGAGAGAATATAGATAGGCAATTTTTTTTAGATATTTTCGATCGCTGATTTTATTATTAACTAATATTTAATAATACCTTGTTTTTTTATATCTTTTATAACTTATACTATATATGATAGAATAAATAATTACTTAATTAAATAATAAATTATTTAAATATTAGATATCCTATGATATAATTTTTTTTTTAAATGTCTTGATAACAATTTTATATAGATTCTAAAATTAGATTCTTTATAACAAACTTTATTATATCATAGTAGTAAGGAAAAAACGATATCATACATTATCATTACAAAATTTACCATAATCTATAAGTTACTCGATCCATTAACAAGGTCACTATGCATGTATAAAATTTCAATTCATAACTCTTAGTAATGAGTCAAAATTGAGATGAAACTTTATTTATGATAAGTTTTTACATTTTGACCAAAAAGCTTCAATCCATTCTTGGATTAAATAGGTATCTATAAATCTGTTAGAATATTATCCTGTAAATGGACAAGTGCTACTTTTTTTTTGATCGTGTATATTTGTGTATAACATTTATTAATAAAGTTATTTTTATAGTATTAAATATTATAATATAATGAAAACGGTATTATTATGCTCATAGCTTTTTTTGTGTCTTAAGAAAAGAATAAAAGTGATCGCTTGATCTATATAAAATTGTTCTCTTGGATAATCACTAACTATCTTTATTATTTGTTTCATAATTAAGCTTATTAAATAACCCAGATTCGTATCTTAACCAATATTATCTTCAAATAAAATCATCATAGTAAGGGAAGTTATTATTTAATAAAATTACAAATTCAATACAATATATGTTTAATATGTGAAAATTTTTTCTTGTTTAAAACAATTTTCATAATTCTATTTTAGGAGTTTATTTTAATCAAAAAGTATAATATTAACAGATATTAAACTTATAAATTAATTATGTAAAACTTTCAGGAGTGGACGGGAAATATTACGTTAGGACTTCACATTTAACCTAGCCTAGGTCAGTTTGTTTTATATAGTTTATTTAAAGTATACATAAATATTAATTTAATATGTTAAATAAAGTACTATTTTTTTTATTTAGTTTATTTTATCTTATATAATATATATACTAATATATATTAAATATATATATAAGAAACGGTTTTTGTCTGGCCTCATAGCAAAAATAATTATACTGTGATGTTATAATAATATGTTATAATATGATATTAATATATTATATTAATATATATATATATATTTTCTAATATATATATACTATATATTATATTATATATATAAATTACTATAATATATTAGTATATTATATATTATAGATACTATTATATTTAATTATTATATTATATTATTAACTAATATATAGGCCAGTAGTAACTGAATTAGCCTTTAAATAAAACTTTATTAATGACTTATTATCTAGTATAAACGTAGTATAAATCAATTTACCTATGAGAGATGATAGGTCTCAACATTAGCCAATTAAAATAAAAATATAAAATAATAAAAATAAATAAAAAAATGTTATATCTCAATAGATAGACTACATAGTCTACGTAGTTTTTCTTTCTCCAACTTTCCCCATCTTTACGTTCAAAATAATATTCACATATACAAAAATAATTAGTATAATAAAAAATAATAATTATATATAATAATAAAATAAAAAATTTGTTATATAATTTATTATTTTAACGTTTAGAGTTATTATGATTTTAAATGTTTTATCAAAAGAAATTTAATTTATAATAGTTTTATCGTTAAAATATATTAAGACTTTCTATTTATAATTTTAGCTATACTTTAATCGCTCTACCTTTAGGGCTACGAGTCTCGACAGGGGTAGAACTATGTGGGAACTTTCATTATCCCCGTAGGGATGGGGCGGGAGGAACCCCTCTCGATACACCCTCAAGTATTATATAATATCTCATAAAGGCCGGGGGTGTCGGAGGACCTTCTTATGGGATAGCTTATTTTTCCCGGTATAAGGCCGATTTTTTTTTTTTGCTAGGTATATATGTTTCTTTATTCTTTGAAATTCTTTTAAGTTTATAAAAAATAAATAAACATGACAAATTTGCTTTTGACTTTTTATTTATATTTTAAACGTGAGATAACCTAAATTAATAAATAAGGACTAACATTAGTCTTAACGTCATATTATTTACTTATAATTATTAACATAATATAATTTATTTTATTTTATATTGATATTTATTTATACATTTTCTATGTGAAAATTATCCAGGATTAGTATTCCTATTTTCGCATGTAGCTATTGTAGGTTTATTTTGTAAGATATTAATTTTTTTACTTTATTTTTTTTATTATTTGTTATTTACTAATTTCCGAATGAAGCTGTTTTTTAGGAGGTAATCACAGCTCATCCTAGCATATATGAAATAGGTGGAATTATTTTGTAGAGACCTCATCATTCACATATACTCGGTTTGCATAAATAGCCTATGTTGTGAGAAATTGTTCTTGTTCATGAATTGCATTAGATTTTATCCTGTTATGTCGGTCTTATACTTACTGCTCAGATGCCTCCGTTATATATAATAAAGCACGTGTATATCCGTCCCATAGTAATTGTGTTTATTATCTGTTCCCATTCATCATTGGTTCTCTCTTTTTTATTCCCCTCATCCCTACTCAATACTTTTAAGAGAATAGTATGTAATTTAAACAAGCTAAGAGTGGCTGAAACGTGTTCCTATCTAGTGACTGATATAGTGACATCCCACAGCAAAACAAAACAAACCAAAGCAAAATCAGACATATTTTTGTATGATGAATGACCAACGAGTTACAACTCTGACGTCATATCTTCCACCATATTCTGCGGTTGTTCATAGTAATGTTTGAATCGATGGTACTTTCCGAGAGAATTGACACTCTGTTCTTTCCTCTCCCAACTTTGCGTTCCTCTTCCATGTATTTATACTTCGTCTCAGTTTTAGCGATTATTGTGGTGAACCTCATTGGACTCTAAGTATATTGAATCAACTCTGTTTAGATAAAACAGGTGCCTCGCTTTGGTGTTGGTCGGCCACTATCTTGTTTTGTTGGTTGAACTCCTTCCATTCTTTTATTCTGCCCGGGGTATCATTCAATCTTCCTCTTATTTATAAATCCCGCGTATCTGCGCCCACTCATAGAGGAATTGCTAGTGTAGCAGTAAGGACATAGTAGGTGGATTTCATTTCTCATTTATTTTAAGTGTTATTCTTTGTATGTAATTTTTTTTATTTATTTTATTAATTTTTATATTATTTATTATTATATATTTATTTTATTTTATAATATTATTTATTTTTTTATTTGTGCCCCTACCTATCACTTATGAATTAAAGGTATTGCCTGTACTAGTGTAAGTGGTTTTGTTTATTTCATTGATAAAAGAAATAAATTATATATGGATATAAGATATATATATATATATCATAATAGTTATTGTTAGGCTAACTTTTCGCTTACTTTAAGCTGATCTATATAGTTAACAATCTACACGTGCCGGATCTTCGTTCAACAATTGCTATTGTATAGTATATATATATAATAAATATATATTAACTTAATACATCCACAGTATAATAGGATAGCGGTCAATATCTAATGATATACGGGTATATATAGATATATATATATTTTAAAACTCATTCATTACGTGCGTAGTAGGATACATATATGGCTATTGCGTTACACGCTGAAAGATCCTCTGTAAGATCGTATGCCTATAAATTGCTATGCGTACAAACATTTAAATACAAAAATAGTTATATATTATACACGCTCCTTTTGTTTAGTTATATCAAACCTTTATGATATTAGAATAAATATAATAAATAGGATATAAAGTATTTTAAGTAATATTATATTATTTATACTTTTTATTTAATGAGGTTTCTTGTGTATTTTGTTTTTTGATAAAATAAATGAATAGATATTTCTAACTAAAATGGTTGGTTAATTTTGGACGAATATATTTAAACGGTAAAATTTTGATATAAGTTATCAATACACACAATTTTTTATGCAAAACATGAACAGAATTACAAACATCTACTTTCTCGCCTATTATTTTTATATAAATGATATGTTCTATTCATTGTTATATGAATTTTTCTTATATTCCCACTAATAAAATCCATAAGTAGTACACCTATAGATTCTAATACAATAATGTCTATTCTATGCTCCTTCCATCTTTCCATGACTAGTAATATTTCGGGTCCTGGCGATCATATAGTAGACCAGCAATCATTTCCTCTTTTCTGGAGACCATCGAAACACTTAACTCAAGAGCATTCTTGATGAAGAAATTATTGTTTCTCGCGCAATGGTTGTTCCGATGCTATGCCTTTGATTATTATGACTCTAATATTGTATGGAGTAGGGATTTTCAGTTTCGCCCTGTCAGTGAATGTAGTTCTTCTTCCATTTCCCTTCGAACTCCTATCTTCACCTCAGTCTCCAGACATCGATGCTAACGCATAAGCCTCTCGAATTGACTGTCCTCTATTAGTTCAACGAATGTAAAGATAATAGGGCCCTACTAGTATTATTACGGGGTAGTTCTTAGCATCTTTTAGCCCTGGAATTCTGCGAAGTAGATCTTGATCTTGTTACGAACTGGCCTATTGCCCAATATGAAACACATCTTGATGGAATCATATTTTGATTGATTAGTGTCGCATTTCATTGTCCAGAAAAAGAACTTTAAATTTGTATATTTACCATTTTTCTGAATCACATACATATAATGATCTAATAAATTTATGTAACTATTCAAATTTGTAACTGATATTTCAAACCAAAATAAAATTTCTGTTTCTATAATCATATATATTTAATAGCAGATCTTTATATCACATAATTTTGATCAAACATTAAGCTATTGGCATACTTGATGATCTCATATACCCTAATTCATTCCTCTTATAAATATGCAAAAGTATGTTTTTCCTTATAGATTCTTGAGATGAATTCTTCTGAATTTTTTAAATTTATCTTAGCATATTTCTTCTGAATATCAATGACATTCTCTCTTACACTTTCTCCACTACCTCATAATATAACTGCGACTTTCCAGCACGTCCAGTAATCATTATTATACTTTGTGGCTAATATTTTTACATTTAATAACCTTATATTTTAACAATATAAAATGTATTAGTAGGAAAAAATAAATAAATCAAATATTGGTAGACTTTGATATAATTTTAATGTAATTTCCGTAAAAAAACCCTATATTGAGTGTAGTAAAATATAAATGTCACATTACTTTAGCATCGTCTAAAGACATTTTTCTGTATAGATCCTTTTTAAACTTAGGGCAACGCTTGATTTACCAACCTTTACGTTATTCTTCTTTCTCGGAGTAAGTAAAGGTGTTATTTTAAAAGTTGCATCACAACTTATAGATTAAATAGGTAATTATATGCAACTTGTATAGAGCTTCTCCCGTCTGTCAAGGATATACATATAAACTTGCAATCCAAATAAATTATTATACTTATTATTAATTATATAGATATATAATATTATAATATATATATATATATAAATTATTAATAATATATTATATATATATATCATATATATATACTATATATTAGATAAAATTAATTGATATTATATTAATTTAATATATTAATATAATTAATCTATAATATTAATATAAATAATTAATTATTTCAAGCTGGTATCTTTATATATTTAAGATGTATTACTTGTTTTAAAACATCCAGTTAAATTATTTTGAAAATATGAAGAAAAATATCAAATACTCTTTTAAGTTATTAATATAGTATTAAATAAATTATTCAAATATATATACTAATTTATCTAGGAATATGTTTAGACAGATATGTCGTTAACCAAACTGTCCCCTTCTTTCAGCTGCTATATATATAATACATAAATTATATAATATATAATATCAATTTAATATTTAATTATTAATTAATTAATTAATTTTATCTCTTCAAGCTCTTTCGTAAGAACTTGTCCTATCCTATCTAAGTAATCAATCCATCATCACATTGCTCTCCTGATAAAAGTCGATAATAAATAACATTTATACCTGGCCTAAACCATCCTTCGTTGATTAACTATACATAAACTTTATATACTATTTGTTTATTTTATCCCTTTCCCTACCCTATTTATTACTACTTCGTCTTTACTCACAATTTTTGCAAAGATAATTCCCTTCTCCTAAAAACTATCCATCACCTCAGTACTTCACAATGCCTTCGTTCCATTCAAAACATTCTTAGAACCTATAAATTCATGCATAATCTCCTCTGCAAAAGGCCGTCATGCATCCGCTTCTCTATGGTATATTTCGCGTTACATAAAACATTACCTCGTGCCCACGTGTGTAACAAGCCAGATAAATTACGACTAGTGAGATAAACACAATGCACTTCACCCTCGCGTATGGGTGCGTAGAATCCAAAGCCACAATATGAGTGGTCAAATTGCCATACTTATACAGTTTGCAAGCAAGATACCGAGGAACTGCTTGTTCCCTCACCCTGAATAAAATTACTATTTATTTCTACCACGAGACCCATACTATCAACAATAAGCATTACCATGCGCCCATTTTACCAAACAATTTGAAACTGACTCGGACCTTAGAAGGGTTCAAGACCGAATTTGCCTAACTCACACACACTATCGCCAACTCCTTCTATTAAATATCACAGAAATGTATCGAGCAAAATACTTCCACTCCGATTTCCTTACAAATCATTTAACTCGCCCCTCTTTTTGTAAATAATGAAATTAAATCTACCACAATAGTTTTTGTGATATAAATTACCTATCCTCTTCATTTTATTATATATTAAGTTTTTGAGCTTTGCTATTTAGCACTCAGCCATATCTGATCCCGCCTCCTACCGATAGTGTTCTTTACTTTGAGAATTGCGCCATAACCATTCTATATAAATTAAGATAGTGGGGGCTTAGAGGAAGATGATAAGGTTCCGAGAAAGACTGATCGTTGGCAAAGAGCCTTAAACTGCTCTATTTTATAATATTATTGAGACAGCTAGATCTTTTTATAAGTATATATGAATTATTGGGATCTTATATTAGTATATACTTTGAAATAATGAGACATTGTATTAGGAGGAAGAGAAAAATCTTGATAGTATAATTTTATGTTATAATAATATATTATTTTTACATTATCTTACATCTGTTTTAATCTAATAAAATATTTAATAAATAAATTTTTATGTAAAGAATATTTAGTTAACTAATTATAATAGTATATATTTAATATATTATTAAACTTATTAAAGTAAAGTCGTCAACTAATGTTATTTAACGTATGATATCATATGAGATCATACCGTGGCGGACGTAGATTACTGGAACGTTATAGTATATTATACATATATACGTGCGTTGATAACGTTATATATATATGTTAGAATATTATGTATATATAATATATATATTATAGTGTTTTTTTTTTTTTTTGATATGCATGTGCGAGTGACAACATGTAGGAGTAGCGGTAGGCATCTTGTAGCTGGAACTATATAATTATATTATAATATATACTAATTATCGTAGCGAGACTGTTAGGCTAGGCACGTTATAGCGGTAATTCGTGTAGCGGTAACGGTTAGCGGATCTATAGCTATAGATAGCTAGGGTAGTTTAGATGGGTCTATAATTACGGGTGACGGATGGAAGCGCTAGTACTAGTGACTTATACTGTTTTCTCAGATATGATGTGCGTTGAAATAGTAGTGGTGCAAGCTAGTAGTGAATATAAACTACTTCTTAGATAATTAGAGCAGGTATAATATATATTATTATATATAATTTTTTTTTATATATATATATATATAATATTGATGTTTTCATAAGTTATGAGATATATATATATTATTTATTATAATATAATTATATATATTTGATTTATTATAATATATATAATAATATATTAATAAATTAATATATATACATATATATATATATTATATTCAAAAGTTTTTAAAGTCAATTTATAAAAGAGAAACCTTTGATAAAATATGAACTAGATTTTAACACTAATAAATAAACAAATAAATTAATGATATAATAAATTATTATAATCTAATAATATTAGATTGTAAAATAATATTATATATTTGTAAAAAATAAAATATAATACTAAAAAACACCGCGAAAAAAATGCTAGAAAATATTTATTAAATTTATATATTTTATTTGTTGTAAATAAATTTTGTATATATTTTTCCATGTTATTATTAATTGAATATTTTTGTCAAAGAAATGTGGTATATACTTCAAAAAATAAGAAACTTCACTCATAAATTATAATTATCATATTCATACACATGTTCTTTGTATTATTATATATTTATATTAAGATTATAATATTATTAACATAAAGATTTTAACGATGTTTCTTTATTTAGATTATTATAATATCTTATATTACTATATACTAAATTGCGTTAATAACCTAGGTATAGTTATTTATTATTTATTCGTCGATAGGTGAGTATTCACATCAAATATACAAAATATTTTATTTAGATTTATATAATATATATATATATATAACTATATACATTTTATCATTTACTATTGTTTATAATATAATTATTAAATATTTCATTTATTATATAGTGTAAGTCATAAACTGAACATGAGTATTACTGTAGTTTTAAATATTGAGAACATAATGTAGTTTGATGAAAAAGGGAGGATGATGTAGAATGTAGTAGGAAAGTTGTGCATGGTAGGGACAGAGTTTATTGTATTATTAAAATCCCTTATTGAGTGATGTAAAGTGAACTACTTTTTTTAAGGTCGAATTAAGCGAGGGTATTATAATCGTGAGTATGATAATTGTGTGTACCTGTGTTAATTTAGATAAGCTATAGAGACTTTATGTCTCATCTAATAGAGTGTATAGAATTCTAGAAGTATCAAATTTAGTTCAAGTCTTATAATAGATCTGGTACAAATCTTTATGGGTATGGGTTGTACGTAATTGAGTAAGAATGATAGTAAAGAAGAATATATAATAAGTTATAATAAAGATGAGTGTTAACTGGTAAGATAAAGGGTTAAATGAGGAATAAATAAAATTTAATGGATAGATTATGTTTGATCATTATGTGTAAAAGGATGGATTAAATTAATCGGTTTGTTTACCAGGATATATATGTATTAGTTGGTGTGGATATTGATTAGGAAATCAGAAAACGTGTTAGGAAGACCGAAAAAAAGGTTGAGATTTGATCTATTAAAGGAATTAACCATGAAGGATAGTAAGAAGGGTATTGAGAAGGTAGCCGAGAAAAAGGCTTACTAGAGAGTTGATTATGTGTAGGTTATTTGTGAGAGATAGGTATATATGAGTTTATTGTAGAATTTCAAATAGCCTCTGGATACTTTTAGTTGATAATATATAATAATAACGGATATTCTGGTAATACTTAAAATGTATTTAGTGTGTTTAAATATATATATATGTATTAATAAATTTATCTATATATGTAGGTATATTATGATAGTAGCTAATTATAGTAGTTACCCCATCCTAGTGATACTCATATCTCCTCCCGCCTATTAGTAGTAATTATCTGCCATTACATAAGTATATAAGTATTGATCGATATTGAGTATATATACTATAATATATTATATATATATATTTATAATATATTTTTTATATATATATATTAATTATATATATTATATATACTATAAATTTATAAGTTAATTATACTATATATATATATATATTATCAGTATTATATATATATAATAATAGTATATATTATTATATATTAATATTATATATATATTATATATATATTATAATATATATATTAAGTTATTATTAATTAAATACATATTAATATATATTATTTAATATTATAATATATATATATATACATTAATATTTAATTGATTATATATATACTTATATATATATGATTAATATTATGTATTATATTATATAATAGATCATATATATATATATATATATATATATTATCACATATATTATACTATATACTATTATTTTATATATATATATAATATATATGATATATATAAATATATATGTATATATATTATATATATATACTATATATATATTTATTTTATATATTTATATATATAATAGTATATTATAATATTAAATAATTATATATATAATATATATATATTAATTAAATATAATATATATAATTTATTATATTTATTAAGCTATTGTTTGGTTAATACAATTGACTTAAACCACTATTAAAAATACCTTTAATGACCTAATATTATCCTTATATTAATATTTAGAATTTAGATAATTAATAAAATGTTATGAAAAACTTTAGTATCCGATCTACCAGTAGAGCACAGTAGTGGGATAGTGATTTACTATTGCTAGGAATAATTCTAGGATATACGATAGCATTGTTATATAACAATCACATAAATAAGGAAGTGACCAGAAAGATTGCGAGTAAGAGTTTAGCTAAGATAAATAGGTAGAGTATAATTTAGACATTATATTAGAACCAATATATATAGATAATATAAATAGTAGAGCTATTAAGTAAGATAAGCATAAACTAATTACTGAATGAATGCTTTCTTATATCATATAATTCAAAGATAAGGCATATACTTATTACTCTATTAATTTTGACTTATTAAGCCCTCACTGTCACCTGTCCATGTACGTCTACTATAATAAAATATTACATGAGTCTCACCGTTTATAATTTAATCAGATAGTGTTAAATAATTATTTGTAGACTTTTTATCATGTTCCCCTGTACTGAGAATATTGCACTTTCTGCTTGAAAACATTCCATTAACTACAATCATACACTTGCTCCTAACCATAGCTGCTTTTACCCTACATAAAACACCAGAATACTAATCCTTTGTCTGCTAACCGTTTCACTCTCTCTCTAGTACTATATCTAAGTCTTTCTTTAATTATAATATTATATATGATGGTGTTTAAATTTCTGTGTAAAATATAAAAAAAAAATAAAAATAATAAAGGGGCCCAAACTTGTGCATAGTTACATCCTCAATTTAACTGGTACACCAAACATATAGTAATTATATACAGATTGCTTATTAGTATACTATCCTATTATCTTATTTGCAAAACTACATTGCGATTTATTATTGCTAGCATTACTTAGTTAGTCTATTATTACCTTTGACTTCTACAACAATATATACTATATATAACTGATTAGCTACTTAATTATCTATCATTATAATATCTACAACTAAATCATTTTTTCTTAGCTATCCACATGACTCAAATGTCCAATTATTATTTATTAACTGTGGAGAGAAAACTTATTTGATTGTATATAAGTAATACCTAGGTGTAAAGTATATACACTTATCACATTTTACTATTATATAAATTCCTTATGCTTAACTAGTTCAACCGATAAGAGTATTTATCAAGATCAATTTTTGCTACTTCTATATAATTCAATCTTCACTAATTAATTCCTAATAGTATAAGGTAGCAATTTTATATATTAGATCACTGCTAAATTTAGTATAAGAAAACCTTATGTGAATATTTCATATTTACTAAATCTTATTATTAATTATATTATATTGTGGATATACTAATAGTGTGGCCCCAGCTATGAACCCTGTGAGACACCACTTTTCACTATTTCTATTGATGACTTATTGCTATTTAGTTTGTACAGCCTGTTTTCTATTCGTCAACAACCAACTTTTTATCCCAACCATTACCCACATCCACCTACAGTCACATTGCATTAACCTATCTTCTATCAGCTTATGTGGGGACCTTAATCAAAAGCCTTTGCTTTCTAAATATATAATATTCAACTGGACTCCTCGCCATTGCATCAGTAATGATTCCAAATTCTAAAAGTTTGTCTGACATGACCTAATCTTTCTGACACCATGTTGGGAGTCGTACTAATACCTTGTATCCTTACTAATGTTTTGGTAAAATGCCAAGCATTTAAACTTTTCAGAACTTTATTTTGAAAATTTAATGTTTAAGCCAAACTTCTTCTATTAAAACTTCCTAAAAATATTCATTCTAATACTTATCATTTCTTATCTTATAAATAGACAAACATACATATGAATTGTGATATCGTCTTACTAGAAACCATTCTCACCATAATATGTAATATAAGGGTCGACATTTAAAATCATCAAATAATACAGTTAGCCTATTGCCATAAATGCTGGTTACTACTCCTCTTTAACAAGAATGACACTAAATCACACATCAGGCCTCGCAGCTTTACTTGGGTCAATCGATGCCGACAGATAACCTGTTAATTTCTATTAATTGTCGAACCTTACATTGCGTAGATTAATTTGTCTTACAATTGTGACTATAACTAGAAGCTAATTATAATGACCTCACAAATACCATTATTAATTCATTAGGGATATTATTATTTCAGTTAACACATCTGAAAACAAAAAATTAAAGCTGATGAGATAACGGATTAAATTGACTAATATAAATCTCTATATAATACTGATAACTCGTAATAATACTTAAATTCATCTCATTCTAAATTTATAAAATACAAGCGGAAGTTCTGCTTGCTGTATTATACTCCGGCAACAAATAATTTTTAATATTAAAAGCTAAATTTCATTAAATAATAATGTCAATCTATATATTTACTAATTCAATGTAATATTTAATTTTGCCTCTTACTTATAGTCCATATTATACTAATAATATACATTATTGAACTGAATGTAATAATTCTAATTATCTAATTTTTTCAATATATACAAATATTTCTAAAATATGTTCCCTTAGTAAAATAAAAACATTGAATATTTTTAATAAAATACATTTACTCGACTTATTCGTATTTGATTTTCATCTCTTAATATCAATAAATTACCAATACACAGGATTTACTCTTTCGCACCTCCTAATTTATGTATGTATTATTCAAATCTCTTTAATATAACATACTAAATAATATAATATACATACAAATATATGCTAATAATTTCTCCATCAATGAATAAATAAAAATCTCAGTTTAAGGTTTTATTCTCATCAATACATAATAATATATAACTAGAATCTTCTACGAAAATTAGGTTACAAAATATTGCTCCATTATTAATCGAAATATAATATAAATTCAATATAATGATCATTTTATCCTTATTTTAAGGTCTTGAAATTTATGAAATAATAATAATTAAGAATAATAAATAAAATATATTGAATTAATAAGGTAATAAAGTGAAGATCCACTATAAAATGTCCCTAGACTAACTTACCTTAATTAGGTTTTCCACGTCAGATCATTTTATATAATTATCGATCTACCATTGATGATATCAAGCATTTTATTAAAATAATAGATAAATAAATAAATGAGATACTCCTCAGTACTCATTATTTTTAGAGTAAATAATCGTCAAATCCGATCATTTAATTTCCAAGAATGAAATTCACCTCATATTATATTTGTTACCTTTTCAAATAATAATTATAATAATATACTATATTATATTGATTAAATAATAAATTATAAATCTATAGGTTAAAATTACAAGAACAAATTGATTAATTACCAACTTATTATTTATTCACTGTTTGAATACAGTTCTTAGTTTTTAGTAATATGATATAATACTAACTTTTAATGATTAAACTCATTTTCTTTAATAGTGGTCATATCTATTACATGGCAACACAGTAGTTTATATATATATTGTACCTTAAGTTGAGTAAATATACTATAATTAAGTTTAATATATTAAAATTTTATAAATAAGTTATAAATAGTAGTATTAAATAGGCTTTGAAGCTAATTTGATAATTCACGTATATATACCACAATTGTAACTAATTATAATAATAAGATTATTAGCATAATATAATAAATTAATAATACTCTATTATATCATATTATGAAATGTTTAGAGTTGATAGACTTAGTTATAATATAACATTACAGCAGTTCTCACAACACTTTATTCATCGCATCCATTATAAAGATTTGTTATAGTCTCGCTACCAATCCAGTTTAAGTTTTTGTCGTAGACTATAAACATTTTATGCAAAATAATTTTTTTTTTTTTTTACAAAACTTTCACAGTAATATGTTCAATTCTATTTAACCTTCTTGTTTCATCACTTTGTTTTGAAGATTATAAAAAATTAAGTACCTTAAAAAAATAAAAATTACACCTACAAAAAAGGTAAAACTGATGCAAGTTGATTCATGTTTATTATGATCAATATTATTACTATGAATATGGGAAGTTGTCAGTAAAAAATCTGAGGACAGTGATAAACATTTGAAAAACAAATACAAATTTATTAACTTAATGAAAATCTAATAAAATTGTATATAAAAGTAGTTTCTCTAATTTTAAAAACAGGATACATGTTACTAACATAACCCTTCTCATTCTGTATCACATTTAATTTTAAAGCTACAATACAATGTACTGAACCAATCAGCTTTAAACAATATGTCTATATTTTGATTTAATAATAATAAAATAATTTTCTAACTGAAATTACAATTTTTAACTAGAACTATTGCATAAAAGTGCATAAACACAAGCGTTTCAAATGTAAAAACTAAGTAAGAACAGTACATTTACTCAATACACATCAGGTACTATTCTAATAAATTAATAATATTTCTTAGGGTTCACGCCTAATCCCCTTGTCTTATAAGACAATTCAAATTTAAAGCTATAAAAAGTAATATTTGAGGAAAAGAAAAAAAAAACTTTCACTTAGGATTTTGAGTCCAAGGAAGTTGCCTCCATATTAGGCGAAGAATTAAGTCATGCAATCCTTGTTTTTATTCAAAATTGATTAAAAAATACTTTAGAATACGAATTAATTAGTTTTATGGCGAAAAGGGGCCCCTATCTTATTTTAAAATTACTTCACAATGCCCAGCGACTTTTTATAACTCCTTCACAAACTATAACCAAGGGGACACTAAAACTTTTATCGACAACTTGGTCGATAGCCTGAATGCCAGAGTGCATGGCACATCATTATAAGTCCTAACAGAGTTGAATACTAACATAGTTTATTATAAACTAAACTGAACTAAGGGAATCTCCATATATTGAGCAGTAAAAACTTTAGTTTTCCAACAACAAAAATTTTTTTTTTTTAGGAAAATATGATAATCAAAACGATGAAAACGGACTTCCCACCCCCTCCTTTTAAAATTCAAAATACTTTTAACGATTATATGGCAAAATTCTTTTAAGTAGTTTAAAAAATCAACACCCTGGTCTTCTCTTTATACCCCATCCCTTCATAGAAGGCTTAGCAACACGTTCAACGGACAAGTCAATAATCCTAGCAACTAACCTGAACTTTCAAACAGAGGCTATTGATACAGAAGAGATTCAAATGTTTTAAGTTGTTTTAAAAAAAACAAACAAACTTGTAAACCTTGGCGATGCAAAAACAAAGCAAAAATACATTAATATGAGCTGCTTCAATGATTAATTGTTTGTCTGTAATTATTTTATGTTTAAATATTCATATTTAGCAATATAGTTAAGGCAAATAAAGATTAACAAGCATTAGAAAAACAAAAAAAGTGATTTATATATATATATAATATATAATATATATAATATAAAAGGTATAATATATTAATATATATATAATATATATGATATATAAAATATAAATATAATAAGATAAATATAATATGAAGTAATAAAATATAATAAAAATATATATATATTATATATATATATATATATATATATATATATATATATATATATATATATATATATATATATTGATAATTAAATTCTCTCAAAAGATATTTGAATATTTGAATATTTAATATTGTATACTATTTTTGCCTTCTAAGTCTACAACTTTAAAAACAAGTATATATAATTATGATATATATATATAATATATATAATTTATTAGTAATATAATATATAATATATAATATAGTATATATTATAATATATATATATATAATAATTAATATATATGGTAGAGCTGGTAGAGCGTTCGGATAACACGAGAGCGAGCGGCAACTACCTCTTATGAGCAAAGCAGAGAAACCGTTTCTGTAAAAATTAAAAAAACTCACCACTAGTATATATATTAATATATATATATATATATATTTTATTATAATATATATATATATATATATATATATAATATATAGATATATAAATAATATATATATAATATATATATTAGGAAACCTCCATTTCCGATACTCTTCTTTTGGAAGGTGAAAGAGGATTATTTTTAGGCACATCAGGTAACTGTTGAGTAACTGCAAATAAATAAATAAAGATAAAAAAAAAAGATTATTATAACGGTTTAGTAAGAAATTATCGACTAAAATTGAAGATCTTAATCAAACAAGAATAGGAATTTAACCTTGAAATCAAATTAGAAACACACACTCACGTCTCTTTCTCACTTATTTAAAATACACCAATGCTTATATTGCAACGCCTCGTGGCGCGCAGAGAGGGTTGAAAGTCGCCGTCTCTCATACGAGAGGACGCTGGTTTCAAATCCTCCCTTAGCAGTTGGAGTTTTATCTACCTCGAGGGCAAGAATATAAAAACTCGACGTGGCGAAACACGTGGTGTGCGGTTGGGATAGCCGGCCCTAAAGTTCGATTTTCCTGTGGTCCCAACGTGTTACCCCCTGCATAGGGGATAAAGCACGTTAAAATGTAGTTTTTTTTAACTATAACCTATTAATTTTAAAAAACATGCAAAAAAACGTTCCAGAATTCGTATCGATTTGTGTATCGATTTGTTGAACATATTTTTGAAACTACCATCCTCTCGCCATTACGGTCCGGCCACATTTATTTCCTATATTCTTAATGAAAAGTGGTTATTAATAAATTATTTTTAACTTTTGCTTTTTATTCATATCCTATTATAAAATAAAACAGCACGAAAACGTAACGGTTTTCACTACAATTTGTCATCATGAGTTTTTTCGTCTTGGTTTCCTCGGGCGAGAGCGAAGCGAGACCTCTGCGCGTGCCGTGACCTTAGAACGTGCTCCAGGACAAGTCGTATGCTCCGTCTAGGACAAGCCAAAGGCTTGTGTATTTTTGAAATAAGTATGTTTATTAATTTACGAATGTAAATTTAAATAAATGTTAAACTTGTATTAAATACAATTTCACCAATGTGGAACAAATGAGTTAAAGTGTTTATGATATATTGTGTGTGGAGTTTGCGAACTCGGTCACATATCATAGAGAGAGAGAGAGGGGAGAGATATTTGCTATATATATATAATATATAATATATATTAATATATAATATATATATATATAATTATATATAATATATATAAATTATTAATTATATATATAGTATTAATATTAATGTATATAAATATACTGTACATAAGCAAATATCTGAATATCATTCTTCTTCTTTAAGCAATTCTCTCTCTCTCTTCTCTCTCTTCTCTCTCTCTCTCCTCTCTCTCTCCTCTTCTCTCTCTCTCTTCTCTCTCCTCCTCTCGCTCTCTCTCCTCTCTCTCTCCCTCTCTCTCTCTCTCTCTCTCTCTCTTCTCTTCTGCTCTCTCTCTCTCGCTCTTCTTTCTCTCTCTCTCTCTCTCTCTCTCTCTCTCTCTCTCTCTCTCTCTCTCCTCTCTCTCTCTCTCTCTCCTCTCTCTCTCTCTCTTCTCTCTCTCTCTCTCTCTCTCTCTCCCTCTCTCTCTCCTTCCTCTTCTCTCTCTCTTTCTCTCTCTCTCTTATCTCATCCCACCTGTGCCCACTCTTTGGAATAATCTTTCATGTATCCTATTGAGTCATAGTTACTTTTCTAATGCTTTCCATTTCATTAATGAAACCAAATTTGCTATGTATCGTTTTATTCATCTCTCTTTTAATTCTTTCTATTTATCTTGAACATGAAATATTTCACAAATTTAATATTAAATCAAAAATATTTTATCTTTTTAATATGACAATAAAGTTTATTTTAACTGTGAAATTATTGAAAATAGCCTATAATTTTTTTCTCAACAATATTTCGAGATAAAGTTTGCAAGAAAAGGCTTAGTAAAAGTTACTATAATATAACATGAATTTCTACAGCATTAGAAATAAAAATTAGTTCAAAGGGTAGACTCAATTCCTGATTTATTTACAACTTTCTCTTCTTCCATTTTTCAGATCTCTTCTCTTTTTTCCTCTTCCAGAGTGAGGACAAACATTCAATCTTACTTTCCTTCTCGAGATACTTCTCTCTTTCAAAAATATTACAAATTCGTCCCAGGGCATACTTTAGGCAAGCTTTTATTTTTTACCCACCTTCTGTATCTAAATGGCTATATGTTTCGATATATTTATTTTCGATTGTCTGTCTATTATCAAAAGTAATAAACATCTTACTGCAACTAAACAACCGACTAAGCTATCTATCCTATTCTAATCATCTATCTATCCCATCTATCTCTATCTATCTATTCTATCTCTATCCATCTAATCCTATCTATCTACTTCGATCTATCTACTTCTTATCTGTGACATACAACCATTGCGTCTACTAATGTATGCAGAAGAAGTTTTCATTCCAAGAAAGATAAATGAATAACTATAATCATCTCAACAGATCATTAACTCTTCTATCTCTTAAAACTCACTTTTACCTACGCTAAATAAACAGTGTGCAAAACACGCAGGAGCACGTAAGATCTCCCCGCCTCGCACCCCTCGTTGGCCTACGGCGTCCTCTCGCACGAAACCTGTGACAATATGAAAACAATATTAGAGTTCAAACAAGCCATTTACAAATTAAGTTATAAATGTCCATATTGATAAGTTGCCAACCCTCCTAGAACTCCACTAATAATACTAATAATATAAAATATTTATTATATTAATACCACAATTATATAGTTATATATTAAATATATATATGTATATAACATAATATTATATAATATTATATATATATAATCTTCGCTGCCAAGAAACATTGGAATCTTTAAATTTAAAGTATAGGTATATATATAAAAAAAATTGTTGTACTTCATGTCGTGAAGGATGGGGGGGAAATATTTTTATTGAGCAAAGATAATTTAAAAAACGATTAAAAATATTATTTATTAAAATTACAAAAGTGTGTTTAATTCATAGTTTTCCACCAACTTAACGTTTAGTTTTAATTTCCGTTTCTCCTCAGTTTACAAGACAACCACTACTCATCTTTGTTTTATAATTATTTGTTAACTCAAATGTATATTAACTATTAATATATATTATATTATATTATATATATATATACTTACATATGTAAATTATAGAATATTATATTATTAGATAAAATATTTATAATATAACTAAGTAGTATATCAGTAATAAATATTATGGTTAATATAATAATTAGAAAGATTGTATATAAAAAACTATATATAACTATATTTATATAAATATATATGATAGTTACTTAGTAATAATATATATATACAATATATATATAGTATATATAATAAATTTGTAAAGAGCCCATGAAAGATCTGCGAGGGGACCCGACACCTTAGGCGCCACCACTAACAAAGTAAAAAAAAATGAGGACAAAAAGGACCAGAAAGAGAAAACGTACTAGACAATCAGAGAGACCAGAAGGATCAAAGAGGCCAGAAGAATTAATAGGAACAAAAGGAAAAAAACAAAAGCAAAAAAAGAATCAGAAGACCAAAGCTAGAGTACACAAAGGAACAAAATAAGTACCAAAGAGACTAGAATATACTAAAAATTTATTTCAAAAAAAGGTAAAAAAATATAATCAAATTAAAAGTAAGGAGAATGACCCAAACCCGAAGAGTCAAAAGGACCAATGAATGACAAAAGGGACGAAAGACCAGAGAGAAACATCAGAAAATAACAACGTAGAATTATTTAATCAGGGAGATTTTTTTTAGAAGTTAAACCCTTGCGGCAAATGAGGCTTTTTAACGTTTAATTCCTTAATATTAATTTGTATTGGAAAGATCTTATATAATTCGAACAGACGTGGTTAACAACTAAAATAATATATAACACAATTAGCATCTCTGGAAGGGAAAACTTATATAATATATAAAAAAATTAAATAAATAATAAATAATAATAATAAATACTAATATAGTAATGCATTAATATTACTAATAATAACTAATAAATAATAATAATACATTAATATAATATTATAATATATCAATAGTAAATAAGAATAATATAATAAGATAATAATCAATAATAAATAATAATAATAAAATAATAATTAAAAAATAATAATATATATATATATTAACACATATAATCAATTATTATTATATAAGATAATATACTAATAATATAATAATTATAATAAAATATAATAAAATAATAATTCAAATTAAATAATAATATAATAAATATAATCAATAATAATAAATAAAATAAAATATTATAATAAATAATAACATTCAAAATATAATAATAATACTAGATATAATAATAATAATAATAAATAATATCATTAACAAATAATATGAATAATAAAATATATTAATAATAATACATAACATTTAATCAATAATAATGATGATAATATATGAGAACAATATAATAATAATTTATTAATTTAATAATAATACTTAATAAAAAATAATATCATATTCAATAAATAAAATAATAAATATCTATAATAACATAATAAAATAATAATAAAATAAAATAAATGATAATAATGAAATAATATCTATATAATATACATATATAGATCAATATATAATACATATATATAAATAATTCAATTAATATAATAATTTAATAATAATAATAAATAATATCTATTAAAAATATAAAATATTTACTATAGTAAATTTAACTAATAATAATTAAATATAATGTAATACTACTAATAATTAATCATATCAACTCAATAATATATAATAATAATCATAATAATATAATAATAATAATTAATAATAATAAAAATAATATAATAATAATAAAATATAATAATAATAAAATAATAATAATAATAATAATACATAATAATAATAATAAATAATTAATAATAATAAGTTTTAAAGTTTCTTTTATTATTGCGTTAATATTATTTGAATTATATATTTATCTTATCTCCTAATAAACAAAAATGATTTGGTGGTAAAATTTAAAAAATTATTTGTTTGTAATTATGGAAAAGTTCGCTCCTTTCTCTCTTCTTTTATTATTAAGTTTCCACCAATCCAGATCAATGTTGATAATATCCAATCCTGTCTTATTCCCAAACTTTACTCTACTTTCCCATATTTATTCAAAATTTGTAAGAAGAATTAGTAATCTAATGGCATATCTTCAATTATAGTATTAGATACCGTATTCAATTAGTTAATATTAGCTATTTAAATATATTGACAATAGAGATATAAAAAAGAATAGCATTAAGATTACTTATATCTATTTGAGGATCAAAGTACACCACACTGAGGTGGTTGGGGATTGGGCGAGAGATGTCAAATCAATTCAGCATTCTTAACGATCTGGGAATATTTGATTATAGAACCTAATACAAATTCGGGCAATGCGTAGGAAATAGTAAGTAGACTACGCGCTATAGACTAAAAGCAAGTAAAAAAGTTAAATATGCAATTGGACATAATAGAACCCAGTAAGTAAAAATGACTAAATGACTCTGACTAAGAGCAGTAAAAAGTAAATGACACAATTGACAAATAGCTCTTAGAAAAGATAAAAAATATTGCAATGACACTACAAAGTAAAAGTAAAAATGGCAAAAAAACAAAATAGACAGGATGAACCAGTAAAATAGTATAATCCACCTTGACACAATAGCATGGTAGCTTGTAAGATAAACATATTTGGCAATCACACATAGCATCAGTAAATAGTTAAAATCTGACAATGACAATTAGCAGTAAAAGTGAAAAAGATTGCAATACCAATATAGCACTAGCTATATAAAGTAAAAAATTTGGCTATATTTTAATTAAATATATATAGATAAAAGTAAAAAATGGCAATGAGACAATAGCAGTAAAAGTAAAATTGGCAATGGACCAATTATGCCCAGTAAAAGTAATAAGTGGGCAATTGACATGCAAATACCAGTAATATACGAGTAAAAGAAACAGCTCAATAACAATAGCATTAAAAGTAAAAATGGGCAATGACATTGCGCAGTTAAATTAATATAATGGTCAAGACAATATGCATAAAGTATAAATTAATGGCAATTGATTAACTGCCTTAGTGAAACAGTAAAAAATGGAAATGACATAAGCAGTAGAATAAAATGGCAATAGACAAATAAGCAGTCAAAAGTGAAAATAGCAGATTGACAATTAATACTAGTTAGATATATTAGTAAAATAATATTGAGCATGTAAGTTCTCTCGTGTTTTATTGTACTTGTAAATTTGAAATGTTATTACATAGTATCGAAAATAATTGACCGTACCATAGGTTAAGATGTTAAATATAATTAAAAATACTATTTTATTATGTTACCCCTGTATACCTAAATAATAAAAGTTGATTAATATTAGTCTTAGTTATTGTCCTAGCCAAGATTGCAGAATATATAGTATCACTACTTATATAATATATATACTATACTATACTAGTCCTTATAATGCTATAATTAAAAAAAAACTACCTATTAAATCACTCTAAATTATAATTGATCAGAGGAGTGTCACCCCCCGATTTTGTATGAAAATCAGAAAGAATTTATACTCCTAATAACATTATATTGATATGAAGAAGAGCTAATCGCGAAAATTGTCGCGCTCTAGTATAAGCTACGCCTCTCAAGTTGATAAAATCTCAGACTATCTATCAATATATCATCCAGTATAGGTTCTCT
The DNA here is from genome assembly GCA_015478945.1 of Trachelipus rathkii. Classification (NCBI taxonomy): domain Eukaryota; kingdom Metazoa; phylum Arthropoda; class Malacostraca; order Isopoda; family Trachelipodidae; genus Trachelipus; species Trachelipus rathkii. Next base: position 95,423 of record JABUQX010063928.1, read on the forward strand.
ATGTATCAGGCCTAAGGTCAATAATGATAAGTTTTATCGCTATACACAAGCAAACTCTATTGTAGAATAACAACCTGTATCATGTCCTCTACCTAATTGCCTCGAATAAACACGATTATTGATGACCATATAGTATTTTCTACCCAAATTAAGAACCGCATCTAGATGCTGAACTAGGATAATAATCAAGAGTAATGTAATACTTATTTTCATATGGCGAATATCTATTTCTTTCCACTATTTTTCCAATATTATATTATATATTCTGAACATTTTTGAAATTTTCTTACAAAAAACCCAATTTTACTTTTTATTTTAAATCAAGATACTCTATGTAGTATATACTCACAATCATATAGAGAAGTATCTTAACCCTTATCTTTCTATGATAAGGCGTAACGATATACTGTCAACTATCACTTATTAATTATGACTATAGAACAGCGACGATCCTTAAGGGAAAATAAATCATGTGATGTCATCAATATAATTTGTGTTAAACCCTGTGTGAGGTAACAATTACCATATATCTTAATAATATAAGATTAGCATCTATTCGATATTGATACAATTGTCTCCAACTCTCCCAAATTTAAGGGAAAATAAACTGTATGCCTTTAGACATATATAATATGATATATAATAGTAGTATATTGACCTATATAGTATTAATATTTCAATGCATTATATAATTGACAATACGAAGTAGAATAAAATATTCTACATACCTTCTATATAATATATTTAATATAATAGTATATATAATATATTATATATTAGAATTCTAGGTGTATGGTTAATAGTGTTTGTTAATGAAGTATATACGGTAGTGCAATTTTATGTTAAAATTCGTAAACGGTTTTCTAGACCTTAAAAATGGTCTACCTGACTTTGGAAACTCCTATCTTGACGCATCAAGCGTATAAATCTTTATGATGCATATGTTGTGTGCAAGTCCTTCTGCATTCGTCTCTTACTAATCTGTTCTTCTTTATCTCTTCTGCTTTTTTCTACAGCATCTTTCATTTATATCTAATAAGGGATCTTTTTTAATGTGTTCAATTGAAAAATCTCATTGTTTAAACTAGTTCAATGGTGCACATCTCTCTGTTACACTTTCCTAATCGTAATCTTCATTTTACTCTATTTTGTGGAAAATAAACGAGAAAGAAATGAGAAATCAAAGCCTCTCTTCTATTAATGTATCTATTTTAATAAATTTTAGTTTGTTTTGAGGATTTATTTTGCTTGAAAATGACTATCCGAAAGTAACTTTTTAACATTTTACTTTTGTCTGAGACCCAGCTATAAACTCCTATTATGACTTTAAATTCATTAATATATTCCCCATACTCACGCTTGGATATAGTTTAAGTATTATGATAATTAGAATAGCTTATATATAGTGATCACTAAAATATTAATAGTGAGAATACTTACATTTAATAAAATATTATAGTAGAGTTATTCGTAAATTATAATAATTTATTTTATGCAATTATATTATAAAAAATTATATAAACACACACACAAGGAAATATATGCTATTAATAATTATATACAAAAAAAAAAACATATACTTATATAAATAAAAAGTATTCAAAGAAGATATATATAATATTGTAATATTGAAGTAACGGTAAGCGATTGTTCTAAATTTAAATTAGTTTTTTTATATATAACATATTTATATATTTACGTTATGTTAGATATATATTTATATTTATATATTTATATATATATAATATTATATAAACAATATATGATTATCTAATAAGAGCAAATTACTAACTTCACACTAAGAAATAAATGATCTATTAGTTGCTAAGATCGGAGAGCATCAATTTTTTTCAGATGTACCTTGAAAACTTTAATCTTGCTTCAGCGCAAGCGCCATAATTACTTTCGCCTTCATTGAGTACTTGGATCATCGTTCTACTCCAGTAGAAACTCTCGACATCCCCTTAGATCCTATTCTCCGAAGGTCTAAAAGGGTTATACACTTAGCACCAATTTACTGTCGGCCTACCTGAATTGCTCCCCTGTCACCTTTCACCACTACTGCACATCCAACTCGGGCAATAAGCCCGTCCAAGCCCTATCGAGACTCGTTCAATAGAGACTGAAAATATATAAAACAATTCCAAGTAAGAAAACAAGCCATCGTTTAATAATAGTAAATACCTAGTTATTTCTGAATATCGTTTCTGAATCACTAACTTTTAACTAAGAAGATATAAACGACTAACATACGACAGTTATTTACCTTAAACCATAAATATATACTACTATAATATACCTTAATTAACCTATATCTATCTCTATCTACTCTCATTCTTTCCTTTCCCTCTCTCTCTCTTCTCTCCTCTTCCCTCTCTTCTTCTCCTTCTCCCCTGCTCCTCCTCGTCTCATCTTCACTCGCCAGGTATAATAATTATAAAGCATAGAAGAATATAAGATATAACAATGTTAAGCAACACTGTTAATGTAGAGTTGTTCCTGTGATTAGTATAAAGATTTATATTATAATATATAAAGAATATTTTTTCATATATTAACAATAAATTAAAACGTTCATTTGGTAAACACAAGGCAACTATGTTAGATTCCATATTTATGTTTAAATTAGTATTTAGATAATAAGAATTATTTCACAATGTGGAAAGATACTTATTTATTTTCATAATTTGAAATATATAATATATAGATATAGAATATATTTTGCCCACCTATACTATATTTTATAATATATATATTTTATTTTCCATTAATATTTTTTTAAAAAATAATATATTTATTAGTATCATTAATTATTATATATAAAAAGAAATACATTATGTTTGAAAGTTTTGTGCAGGGTAAATTAATATATTATTTCATTTATTATCTAATTATAATTAATTAATTATTTTTAAAGTTGTGTAGTGTGTATTTATTTGTATTATATTTATATTGTATTCTAATTTTTCCATATATATTTAATTTTACATTAACCTTATTAATTACCTAAATTTTTTAAGATACTTCTACTTAATTATACTATGATGATAAACGACATTATAGAGTAAATACTTTTAAATCAGTGAATGTGTACATGATTTTACATAACTAAGATGGTGTCAAAATACATAATACGAGATAAAAATTTTCATCTACAGTCTGAAAACACAGTAAATGATCACAAATGAGTTCAAATGTACTCATAGACATGTGTATTTAAACAATGATGAAAATAAGATGCGAAGAATTTTTTGATTTTGGTTCTTCCTTATTTAGGCCAACCACTTCGCTCTTGTGATTTTAATGAAAATCTTAACGTCTAAAATGTGGGAACAAAAAAAAAAGATATTATGCAGATAGCGTTATGCTTCTGCATAGTTTGCAGTTCAGGTAAATCTTAAGAGCTAAAATGTCAAAGAAAGTTAAGTTATGTCATTAATAGCTTAGGGCAAAGGCAAGAAACAACGAAATAACAACTTAACCTTTATGACTTCAAAACCCATAGTTCTAAAGAAATAGGAATTAAAGATATTGAAATGTATTGGCAACAGATTTAAAGA
>JABUQX010063929.1:0-15000 GCA_015478945.1 Trachelipus rathkii
AATTTGTTCATCTGATAAGGAATAGGTAAACGGGTAACAAAGGGTTTTACATCAAATAATGCTAAAGAGTATCATATAATCAGAACTAAGAGTATAATGTACAATGACAATTCTAACACACCCTATTCACCCTTTTTCTAACATATCGTTAATTTTGCATTACCATAGTACTATTAAACAAATTTTATATACATGTGGGTAATTGTCATAACTGATACAAATGAATTATATGCTAACGTACAAGTTTTCATCATGCAAAATAAAGGCTAACGTTCATAATCAAAACTAAGAGAATAATGTACAATGAACAATACCTAACATACCATACGCTCGAAAAATTGCTAACAATAACAAAGTTTCATATTTAACAACAGTAAAGCAACTAACAATACATACAGAACGAACATGCTTGAAACAGCTGTAGTAAATATTCATTTAATAAATCAGCACTGCACTGATTGTTTATTTATTTATTTATTTTTCAAATTTTTAATTTCTTTTCTTTAAAACTTTTTGTTTTTAAAAAAACTTTTATTTATTTTTAATTTCATTTCTTTAAAACTTTTTGTTTTTAAAAAACTTTTTAATTTAAAAAGCTTTGTTGTTGTTGTCAAAAACTTTGTATTTAAAACTTTTTGTTCTTTTAAAAAAACTTTTATTAATTTTTAATTTTATTTCTTTAAAACTTTTTATTTTTAAAAACTTTTAATTTTTATTTCTTTAAAACTTTTTTGTTTTTTTACTAAAAATTTTATTCTTTTTTATGTTTATAACTTAAAAAATTTACATTTTTACATACACTAAAACAGTAAATCAGCAAATCATACTACCCATCCTATATCCTCAACTCATCATGATCTATAGTTCTATTTGAATCTGACTTAGGATAGCGCGGACATAACAAAAGTTTTACCCACAGCTTCCGTTAAGTTAAAGCTACGTAACATAACAACTTAACACAACAGGCCGTTGGAATAAATAGCCATTCACTAGCATTGCTTAACAATAAAGTTTACACATGGGAAGGAAGTAAAACAAGTTTTCCAATTTTTTTTATAACATATAATTTTTCAATGAAAATTACAATAACATAATACCATAAATAAACTTACGTTTTTTTTAAACATTTAAGTCACCTAATCAAGAGAGAGAGAAATTCTCTGTATAAACCTGAAGCAAGGGTTCTACTGATTACTATTTCTGCTCGTAAGAGATTTCAACCCACCCTTTGGAACAGGATGTAAGTATAAATATCGCTTACAGCATTTAAACCCTCCTGTCGGCACTAACAGCCAGGGCTCACATAGTAGCGCAGTTCTCTTCGTTCCACAGAGAGGAAGTAAACGATATCTGGCTGATACGGTTAATCGCACTCCTGTATTATCTGCAATTCTAGTGGTATAACCAATGTTTCTTTTGTAGAATGTTCGTAGATTACACCGTGGTGCTATGATATGAATTAAGTCGCTGATGTATGGTCGACGGACTCTGTTAAGAGATGAGACATTAATTTAGTTTTTGACTTGAATCAAAAGCTTTGTAATATTTTTCAGATGATTGAGTACATGTGAAGTACTCTATATCACTGGTATCGCAGACGCGAATGATGACAAGGGTCCATCGGGAGAGGTTTCATAGTTGCGGTACAATCATACTTTAACATTATCAGATGCAGTGAATACAACCTCTATTCTATATATCCTCTCACATTGTCAGCCTTCTGATAAATTATTGTGCACCCGAGAGGCGATATGCATTAAGAATGATTCATAATTAGCATCACAAGCGTTCCGAGGCTGTATTCGACATGATCATTAGATCTGAATCTTCGTAGCAGATCGAAGATGAGATAAAGGTCTTTCAGTTATTTGCGAACCTTTCCGAATGGAAATACTTAGGTAATATATGCGCATTCTCCATTCGTTTTTTGACTTCGAAAGATATACATCCTTTGACAGTCATTGGGTATATACGAAAGGTCTCGTAAAGATGATTTTCTAGACTGAGCTTTTAGGAGCAGAATAAGGATGCCACATCCATGTCCAACGACAAACGAAAAATGTCTTACTGACGAAAATCGTATATATAAACAGATCTAAAATAATGGGATTCTTTCTTTCGACCAAGTCAGAGAACTAAGACAAGTATAACGGATAGACGGAAGGCGAACCATATTGGTTCAGACTACCCATGTACGCCGCTATAACCGCCATAAAAAAATAATCGTCAGGTTCATGTCAAGTTTTCATGTTCAGAGAGGTTTACATCAAGAACATTTACTGTTCGTATTTGGTATTTCAACGCAGTTTACAATCATTTTCGTTTTCACTTTTATGTATCCGAATGGTCTGTTTTCACTAGAATTATTAGATACAAGTTGAGTTTTATAGGGTCTTACGAACAAGTCCTTTCATGATTGTATTTGTATCACCTGTTTCACTAGAACTTATCAGATACAAGTTGAGAAATTGGTCAAGCTCCTCCCACTTTACGAAACATTACGCTACCTATGGTCCTTCAATATCATCTTAACCAATAAAGGGTCACATGATAGGGGACAGTAAACAAGTTTTCATTTTTTATAACAATATAATTTTTCAAATGAAAAGAGCATTATATAGAATATATAAAAACAGTAGCCCGACAATTCAGTTCGTTACATATCTATTCCATCTAATTCGATGAAAACAGAGGATTCTGTATTATTTTGAGCAAGTCTATAAACTCTCTCAGAGATCATGCCCTTTAAAGGATTGTAAATATAAGGGCATCTCCAACACTAAAACCATTTTCCTGCATATTTTGGTTCACACCACAATTCAGTCTCTTGGCTCCAGAGAGAATAAACGTATCCAATGCTGGGATAGTTTTATTAATGAATGCCTATATATAGCATTATACGGCAAACCACATGTTCAGTGTAAACATATAGATTCCCGTGAGTATATGTATTAAGTCCTCGATATATCACATCTTTTTAAGATGCGATGTTAATTCATTTTTATTTTAATCAAAGCCGTAATATTTTAGATGTCTCGAACTGTGAAACCTATTTATTGCGGAACGCCTGAAAAGTTGCATCCAGTCGATTGGGTGCTCCAGTAGATCGTACATCAAGGCTTTGTTAACATTGTCCACGACCAGAAAGTAGCAACTATTCAATTAGAACCGTTCTCACTCTCTCCCCAGTCAGATATTTTCACTACGTCTCGCTGCATCGGATAACACACACTCATCCGTTACCCAAGCTGCAGCGATGTCGATAATCTTGATGAATTCTTCAACAGAAATGATTAAGGGTCTATTACCTGACCCTATGGCTGGAATACAACCAATGGATCGGTCTCCATTCGGTTTACGACAACCAATCAAATATAAATGACACATATGGGCTTCATAACGAAGACCTCGTAAAGATTCAACAACAGTGTAGAGTGCGAGGAATGCCATCATACCAGCATCAGGGAAAAATGGTCTTACTGATGGCAATCGAGTGCGTAAGCAGTCTTCAAACAGGTAATGAGATTCTTTCTTCAAACCAATCAGAAGAGAGTAAACAAGGATATAGCGCACGAACGAACATAATGGTTCAAAAGTCTATACAATATGCCATGTAAAACTTTTAAACATGAAATTCGAATCATATATTTTATTTTTTTCATATCTATGACTTACGACAATTCGTTTCATGTATGTATTTGTTATTTCCTGTTTCAATAGAGTTATCAGCTACAAATTCGAGAATTTATTCAAACTCTCATTTACGACTTACGTCAATACCAATGAGTTTTGTTGGTTATTTTCGAAACATTCGGCAAATCATTGATTCCTTAGTTTTGTTAACCAGTTTTCACACTTAACAATAGTAAAGTAAGTAATCCAGAATTAAATGTTTGACTTATGCTCAGTTTAAAAATAGGAAGAAAAGTTAATAGGGCACATTGTAGAGTAAACTTGAAGATTACAAAAATGTGGATAAACAAGAACTTCTAAGTATCATGTCTAATCACGTGGGAATAAACGCCAACGTAATAAGCTTTCACATCAAGTAAAGCTAACATACATAACCGACTAAGAATATATCCACACACGACAAACCTAACACCCTTAAACACGAATAAACGTTAAGTTAACAAAATTTCACCGTTAACAACAGTAAAGTAACTAACATTAATACGAACACGTAACCTATTCACACTTGTTGTCAAGCATATCTCTACATAACAATGTTAATTATTTTACATTAAGATTGTAATATTTAACAAAAAATGTATCATAACATTGCCTAATTTTTTTACAGACCTTCATGGGATTAGGAGATGAATATTGCAATAATAATAAAGAATAACATAGCATAATGGGGAATTTCAATTTTCTTGACAATAACGACAGCTCATTACTTTTACGATCAGACTAGTCTGTCAACATTAACAAAGTTTCACCAGTACTAATCAAAAGTAAGTAACTAACATTGCACGCAAAACGTAATCTATTCATTTTTTTCAAGCTATCTCTAACATATTAACGTTAATTTTACATTGACACAAATAATATTAACAAAAAAGTTATCATATCCTTGTCTAATTCATACAGACCAATGAATATATGCAAGCTTAAAAGGTTTTTTACCATTAACATAGTAATATTTAAACAAAAAAATTTATCATAAACTTACCTACTATATAACTCCCAACAAAATAAATGCATAACATAACAAAGTTTTGCGTAGAGATGCCGGGAGATGTCATCCGTATCAACACGGCGAAAAATATCCTACTGAAGAAAATATGTATACATACAATCTTAAACGGTAATCGAGATTCTTTCTTTCAATCCAATCGGAAAAAGTAACAAGAATATCGACGCACGACGAACCAGTATCAGCATCAAAAGAGTATATACTTTATCGTTAGACACAACAACAACAAACAAACAACAACAACAAATATCGTTAGACAACAACAAACAACAACAACACAACACAAACAACACAACAAACAACAACAACAACAACACAACAACACAACACAACACAACAACAACAAAACCACAATAAATAGTACAAAAATAAGTTCTTTATATGAACACCAACCGAATATATGCTTCGTAACAAGTTTGTCACATTAAAGCTAACATATCAGCATTACCAGAACTAAGAATATAATGCCAACGACAAAGCTAACATAGCATATATGAACTAAGAAAATAATGTACAACAACAATCAACACAACTTAACACGAATAAACTGTTAAATTTTAACAAAGTTCCACTCACTTAACACCCGTAAAGTGACTAACATTGCATACACAAAACGTAAACCTATTCATACTTTTTACCAAACATACTTCTAACATATTAACGTTAATTCTTACACTGACACAGTATCATTTAACTAAATTTTATCATAACGTTGTCTAATTATCATACAGGACGCAACGAATAACTGTAAACATAACATAAGTTTATCCAAACATAACATAATAATAAGTTCTTTGAATAAAATAATCATAGTTGTCAAACGATAGTTTACTGATTTTAAACAGTAAATCAGGTAAATTTCAAACATCCACTCCTCCCACCTCGCTAAATAATCTTTTGATCTAATTGATCTATGATTCATGACCATTTCGAGTATCAATTTGCGGATAAATAAAAAAAATAAGTTCTTTAATATACTAACCATCGAATATTTGCTAACGTATAACAACGTTTCTTACATAAGTAAACTAACATAGACATAACCTGAAGTTACAAGAATATAATGTACAACGACAAACTAACACATCATACGTACGAATAGACTACTAACAATTAACAAACTTACCGCACTTAAACAGAGTAAAATACTCCTGTAACACTTCGTACAAAAACGTAACCTATTCCACTTTTTTCAAGCAATCTCAACCAATCAATGTAATTTTACATAATCGTATATTTAAAAAAAAAATTTAAATCATAACCCTGTCAATCAATCCATGACTGACAAGGACATAGAAATGCTAATAGTCAACAAATTTTCTACCCATCAACTTCGTAATAATTTAAACACAAAATTCATCATAACTCGTGCTAAAAAATATCATAACCCTAGCGAATAATTTGCAAACATAAACCAAAGTTTTAACCAAACATATAACATAAAAAAAAAAATTTTATCCTAACACATAACATAATAATAAGTTCTTTGAATAAAATATCAAAGTGTAAAGGGTAATAGTTTATTGATTTTAAAAAGCAGTAAATCAGTAAATAGTAAATCAACCAACCATGCCCTGCATCCACCCTACCCTCCCCAGCCCTCTGTGATCTATTGAACTATTGACCTTCCAGTCATATTTCGTGTATCATTTTTTTTTGATAAACAACTAAAAAAGGAAGTTCTTTACACACAGAACCTAGACGATAAAATGCTTGACGTGCCAATCAAAAGTTTTAGATCAAGCGAGACATATCATAGACCTCAACTAAGAATAGTATGTACAAATGCAACCTAACATACGTAGCGTATGAATAATCAGCTCATTCTGAAAATTCTACTTCTCAAAAGGTAAAGTAGCCACAGGTCATACAATTCTATATTTCCCACTCTCGCATATACTGGCAGTAGCCGTATTAGTTAACAAAATCTTAACAAAGTGGACCAATCTATCAAAGTCAAGCATCTTGAAATATGTATGACATATATTCATCAAGTGTCACTCGTTTCGAAGTATATACATCATTAACCATGAATAAACGTAGACATCAGCAGAATTCTAGGGCAAAGCTAACATTACTCACAAAAACTTAACCTAGGCTCACGTTTCTAACTCATCATCGTCAGTTAACAGTAATATCTTACCAAAACTCATCATTTCTCACAATGCAGTGTTATTCTCAACGATTGTCATAGTAATATTAACATAACGTACCTAATCTTACGAATAAACCAGTTTTCATGCCCAAGTATTCTAAAGCAACACATAAAACCATTCCCGCAGAAAGACCCAAGGGGATGCCCCCCTAAGAAAGGTGTTGAATCCTGAGAGGGAATCACCCCGGAAGGGGTGTTAGCGGGCTTACCCCTCCGTAGGAGGTTGTAAGGCTCAGCCCTTCGGGCTGACGCCCATAAGCAACTTTGTCCATATATATATATATATATATGAATATATAATTTATATATATATATTATATATATATTACTATATATCTATATATATAATATATTATATATATTATATATATAATATATATTCCCCCTGAAAGACGAGGTCTACGATATGAGCTCGAAAGCTTGTGCATTTTAAGCTTTTAAAATAACTTATAAACTTAATTTGTTTAATCTCCTGATTTTAGTTTAAATTTTATGACGCGTTATTTGCGTGTTATCTTTATATATATATATAATATATACTATAATATATATATATAATTATATATATAATATATATATAATATTATAATATATTATATATATTATTATTAGTAATCATATATATAGTGTATATATATTATATGATATTATAATATTTAATATATATATTATATACTATCATATATATATATTATATAATATTTTATATATATACTATATATAATTATATATATATATATATATATAATATATATAGTATTATATTATTATATAAATAAATAAATTATATATATATACTTATAGTATATATATATATATATATATATATATTATATATATATATATCTATATTATATATATATATATAAAGTGTGTGTTCTGTGTGTATGGGTGTGACGAATGAGAGTCTTGCTGTGTTAGAGCACAGATTTATAAGAACACTTGGTTCCTGGAAGCCCCGAATATATGGTTGAGGTTGACGAAGAAGTTCTAATGCCTTGAATTGAAAATTGAAAATGAATGTAGCCTGAGACTTAAAGACCTCGAATACGTTTCCCGAAGCCGGTTTCAGTTCAACGTTAATATATATATATATTATATATTAGTATATTATATATATATATATATATTATATAATACTATATATATATATATATATATATATTATATATATATATATAATATATATATATATATATACTATATAATTAAAGGCGGGTTTTGGGGGTAGGCAGAGTAGGCACGCCTACTTGCTTTAGTGAGCCCAAAAAAAATATTAAAAGTAAATATGTATATAATATATATATATATATATATATATATATATATATATATATATATATATATATATAATATCAGATATATATATATAGCTAAGTATATATATATATATATAATATAATTATATATATTAATGATTATATAGTATATGTAATTACTATAATATATATAGTATAATATATATATATATTATATATATATATATATATATTATATATATATATTATATATATATATATATATATATATATATATATATTATAATGACTATTATATAATATACATTATATATATATATATGATATATATTATATATATATATATATTATATATATATATATATATATAATACTTAATAATATTAAATAATATATATTATAGTATATATATATATGTATATTATATATATATATACTATATATATTATATATTATATATATATATATTTATATATATATATATATATTATTTATATATATAATTTTCGTATCGAACGACTCACTGATAAGCGTCGACTTAAATTTAACTCGATTCCTTTTTAATATTAGCGGAATGGTGGCATTGTTATTTTCTCTGAGTAACAAAAAAAATATTCTTTTCCTATATGGCAAGGCAAGTTCGTATTTTCCGACGAATCAATTAGCAGTCATTTTTTTTTTAAAGAATCCCAATTTAAACTACATAGCAAGAAATAATAAGAATATTACTATTTTTCTCCAATAATATTAACTATTATTTAATTTTATACTTTTTTACCGTTTCTACTAACGATTTATTTAATTCATAATTTCATATAGAATCGAATTGACTCATTCTTCGAGAAGAGTCCGCCATACCGGTTGAGTCAGACTCCTTTAGGCTAGTACTATTTGCCTTCGGCAGAAGTCCAAGTAGTTTATTTTCATGTTATTAATTGAGAATGTTTCTGTGTGGAGTTGTAATTATAGTAATAATAATTTTTTCATATTATACTATTAAATATTATTTTTACTTGATTTGTGACTTTTAATAAAATTGAGCCCTTAGTTTTATAAATACGAGGATATTGAATTCGTATTCGATTTAAGTTTCATTAAAAATTAAATTTTTTCCTGAGTGTTGTAGAGGGGCCCTATATATATATAGTATATAGTGTTATTTATTATATATATATATATGTATATATATATATATATATATATTATATATATATTATATATATAATATATAGTTGATTTGCCTTACTCAAGAATTTTGACCACGAGCAGCCACATGATATTATATTATATATATAATAATAATATTATATTATATTTAATATATATAATATATATATATATATATATTAATCAATATATATATATATTATATTAATATATATATTGAATTTGCCTACTCAAGAATTTTGACCACGAGCAGCCCACTGATTATATATATATATATACTATATATAAATATATATATAATATATTATCTATATATATATATGTATTTATATTATATATATATATAATTATCTATATATATATTATTATATATATATATAGTATAAACGAAAAACAATCTTTTAATTAATTAAGTACATTATAGTGAAACAATGGGGAATTTCATCCTGTATTTAACTTGCATGTTGTTGTTAGTCGCTGGTTGCTGGGATTCGCTGTTATGCTGTTCCGCTGTTGCTGTTGCTGTTGCTGGTGTTGCTGTTTGGTGTGGCTGCTGTTGTCGTCCGTTTGTGCTGTTTTTAAGAGCTTTGTATTACATGAAAGACCAATGTTCGGTTGATCCAAGATTATAATTAATCGATGCATGTGTTGTTATTAATGTGCTGAGGATGTTGCAAATCTTTATAATTATAAGTTGTCAAATAGAAGCAGGCAGCATTTGACAACGTATATTAATGAAACATTGAGCAAATTATCTTTTTGATATATATTTTTATCTCTTTATCTCTTACAAACCTTATATTTAAAATATTATAGTATCTATATATATAATATATATATATATATATATTATATATATATTAGATATATATATAATTATATATTATATATATTATATATATATCTACTATATATATATAATATTATTTAGATATAGTATTATATAATATATTATTTATATATATATTAATATATATTCACTCAAAACTTTCTTATTCCATTAGAGAGAAGAAAATGAATGAAAATATATCGCGAACTCAGTGCCGCTTTGGTAACTTTAAGGGAGACTTTTCCTCAAATTATGATTTCTTCAAACCTATCATTAGTGGCTTCCTATTCTAGAATGAAGGAAACAAGCTCTTTAATTTATGGAAGAACCAGAAAATACCGTTTTTGGCAGGGGGGTGAAGAGAGGAATTTTTATTTTTTATGAACTTCACAAAAATTAATAACTTTAATTTTTAAGATATTTTAATGTTTTTTTCGCTAAAATACTCCAATTGTAGTGGGCTAAATAATTTCATTCTAGACACCGACTTATTTCGAAATTTAATTATAATTTTTATTTTTGTTTTCAAATTTATAAAGTACTTTCAAAATTTTGAAGGAAAAAGAATCGATCACGTGTGACACGACCTTACATTATACCAAAACGTTTAATATTAACGTCAGTCTGTTTATGATTTTATATGTAAGGTTGGTACTGAAATTTGAAGGAATAAAACTTCGTTTTTTTTTTTTAATGATTTTTTTTGTGATCTCATGTTAGGAAAAAATGAAATGTTAGAAAAACACAATATTAACATTTGGAAAAATTATTTCTTTTTTCAAATTTCACAAAATTATTTTATCTCATATATATATATATATTATATTATATATCTAATATATATATATATATATATTATATTATGTATATAATAGCTATATTATATATATATATATATATACTATTATATATAATATGATATAATTATAATAATATATATATACTATAATATAATATATATATAATATAATATTTAGTATATATTAATTATTATATATATATATTTATATAATTATATATATATATATATATATATTATCTAATATATATCTTATATATATATAATTATATATATCTAATAATATATATAAATATTTATATGATATATTATTTATATATATAGGTGTGTTGGTTCCTAGCACCATTGTATATTGATTAATAAGTAAGATTTTTCAAAGCAGTGAATATCGCAGAAAAGGTGACTTGAAAATGTTTCCGAGATGCCACTTTTTCGGGGGTCGGATCGACTTAGAGCTTTCATATTATCATTATCTAACGGCTCTAACGCGTTGTCAAAGTTCGAGTGCCTGCAGCGTGTAATTTTTTTTCGAGGTCTTCTCTTAACTGAAGAAATGTCGCAACAGGCTTTATTGTGCCCATACGTTGGCGTTACTTGACTTTGGGTTGCTGCTGCTGTAACCCTTGAGCACCCCTGAAGAATGCCTGTAGCCCCAGCACGTGGTTCGGAAGCAGACTACTGTGAATTTATATATGTAGCGAATTTTAAAGCAGTGATATCGAAACAGGAGATTTGAAAACTGTTCCAAGATGGCCTTTTTTTCTGGGGAGGGCCGATCGGACTACCCGTGGTAAGAGCTCTGTACATTTGTCTAAACACGGCGACGTTGTGTGTTCTTATTAAGTTTCGAGTACGTAGTGCGACGTGAATTTTTCTCTGTCTTACCATTAAAATCTGTCGCAACAAGCATGTTGTTCCCATTTTGGCGTCCTTGACTTGGTTGGTTGCTCCTGTAACCAGGAGCACCCCAGCAGAATGCCATGTAGCCCCAGCAGGTGTTCCAACGACCCTCCTGTCGATTTAAAATAATTGGGGGATTTCAAAGCATGGTATTGGAAGCAGAGATGTAAACGTTTCGATGATGGTCTTCTTTTTCTATGGGGCGGATCGGACAGAGTTAGCAGGTCCCATTCCCTATTGACGTGGTCTATCGGCGACGCCTTGTGTCGATGGTTCTGAGTCCTGGCGCGATATTGAAATTTTTTTCCAGCCTTTCCTCCCTGAAGTATGTTTCTATTTATATATAGTATATATATATATATATATTATATATATATATATATATAATATTAATATATATATACTATATATATATATTATATAATTATATATATTATATATATATTATATATAATATTATATATATATATATATATATTATAATATAAATATATATTTTAGAAAAAGGAAAAAAAAAATGAATTTGCAGTTAGGCTCCGATTACGGGTAAGATTTCTACAGTTTATTTTAAGAAAATTGCTGAGACACTTCATTGGTACTATATTTATTTTCACCTAAACAAATATTCTTGAAATAAATTTTTCAAAAACTCTGACTCCGGCTCCAGGCTCTGATATAAGGGTTTGTGCATATTATTAAAATTGTTTTGGCAAGACAACCTCTTCTGGTAATTAAATTTTTTAAATAAAAAAATATTTTTCAAAAAATTTTATACTCCTCTCTGATTCCGGCTCGACCCTTTCGACTCCGGTCGGATCTGACTCAGGAATCTGCTTTAATGGAAAATTGTTTAGCACGTGCTTCTGACAAATATTTTCAACGCTACAAAAAATATTCCTGAAAAGCATTCATACCCAAGGACCGGTTTCGCTGCTCCGGCTCGCGGCTCCGTCCCGGCTCGTCACCGGCCCCGGCCCGGATCGCGTCTACGGATCTGGCACTTTTTGCAAATGCGCTGAGTAATTTTGCTGTTAATAAATTTTACATTCGCCCGGATATTGAAACAAAACTTTACGGACTCAGGAATTAATCAACATACAAAGTTTCTCTGACTGCAACAGGTTTCTGCGTATTTTAAAATTGTTAGTTTCTCGTCACTTCTGGTAATAAATTTTTCAAATAAAAAAATATTTTTCAAAAAAATTTCATACTCGGCTTCGATTCCGGCTCAACTCCGTCCGGCTCCGGTCCGGCTTCCGACCTACAGGCTTTCTGCACTATGTAAAATTGTTTTGACACGTCTCTGGCAGATAATTTTTCACGCTAAAACATATTTTTCGAAAAAATATCATCTGTGGCTCCTACTCATACTTCGACTCCCTCCGACTCCGGATCCGGGCTCCGGGTCGGACTAGGGATTCTGCACTATTTTGAAAGTTGTTCAGTACGTTTTCTGGCAATTAAATGTTTCACCTAAAAAAATATTTCTTGAAAAAAATTCATACCAGCTCCGGCTCCGTCGCTTCCGGCTCCGTCCTCACTAAGTTTCTGACTATGTGAAAATTGTTCAGCACGTCTTCTGTATATTTTTTTCATTAAAAAATATTTCCCGAAAGAAATTCATACCCAACTCCGACTCTGACTACGACTCCGATTTGCTTCGACTCCGGCATCACGCGGATCCTACTAAGGATAAACTGTCTATTTGAAAATTGTTCAGTACGTCTTTTGACAATAGTTTTTTCACTAAAAATTTCTCCTGAAAAAAAATTCATACACCCCAAGATCGCCTACGGTCCGGCTCCGGCTCCGGTCCGGCTCCAACTTCGGGTCCCGATCCTTACTGAGGATCTGCACCTATTTTGTAATTATTCAGGCACGTCTTCTGGCAATAGAATTTTTTCCACCTAAAAAATATTTATTGAAAAAATTCCAACCCAGTATCCGGTTCCGACTCCGGCTTCGGCTCCGGATCCTACTAAGGTTTCTGTACATTAAAAATTGTTCAGCACATTTTATGAGTCATTAAATTTTTCAAACCTTAAAAATTTTCTTGAAAAAAAATTCATACCCCAGGATCCGGATTCCGCTTTGGCTCTGGCTTCCAGCTCCAGCTCCGACTTACTTCGCTCCGGATGCCGACAAAGGTTTCTGTACTTTTTGAAAATTGCTCAGTAAGTCTTTTGTCAATACAATTTTTCCAAAGCCTAAAAAAATATTCTTAAAAAAAAATTTCAATCATTATTCCATATCTAATAATGCTACGCTCCGGCTCGCTCCGGCTCCGACATCGGCTTCGGCTCCGGATACGGCTAAGGATTCTGCACTATTTGAAAATTGTTCATCACGTCTTCCGACAATAAATTTTTCCCCAAAAAAATAATTAGTCGGACAAAAAATTATACCACATCCGAATCCGGCTCGCTCGGAACCGGACTACGAGTTTCAGCACTGATTTGATATTGGTTCAGGCAGTCTTATTGCAATCAAAATGTTCTCACCTAAATAATTAATTTTTTCAAAAAATTTCATATTCCGGCTCGCGGCTCCACTCCGCAATGCCGGATCGTACTCCGGATCCCGAGATCCGACTAAGGATTCAGCTGTCACTCTTTTGAAAATGTTCATACACGTCTTCTGATGATATAATTTTCTACACGTAAAAAAATAATTTCTTAAAAAATTCATACCACGGCGATCCTGGCCCCGGCTCGCTTCCGATCGGCTCCTGCTCTGATTCGGCTCGGATCTGGAATCCGATTAAGGTTTCTGCCACTATTTGATAATTGTTAATATTTATTATATGAATAAATTTTTCACCGTAAAAAAAATATATTTCTCGATAAAATATTAAATACTCTGGCTACGGCTCGCGGTACCCGCTCCGATTCGACTACGATTCGACTCCGGTCTGACTAAGGATGCCGACTAATAATTCTGCACTGTTTAAAAATTGTTCCAGCAAGTCCTTCTGGCAATAATTTTTCACCTAAAAAAAATATTTCCCGAAAAAAAATTCATACCCAGGATCCGCTCCGGCTCCGGCTCGCTCCGGCTCTGAAATTCGGCTTCGGCTTTCGGCTTCGAGGCTCGCTTCGGGCTTCGGCTTCGGCCTTCGGCTTCGGCTTCGGATCAACTAAAGTTTTGCCCTATTGATCAATGTTTATAATCGCTTTTTGCAATAAATTTCAC
>JABUQX010063929.1:20000-32500 GCA_015478945.1 Trachelipus rathkii
GGGGATGCGAGAAAGATAAGGATCAGAATAGAGATTTTTAAAAAAAAAAAAAAGACCAAAATGATTTATTTGAAAAAAGAAGGAAATTTGAAGAGTCGATTCAAGAAGTATTCGACCATTTTTTTAAGAGAGAGGATGTTTATGATTTCAAGTAACTAACTACTTAAAAGGAAAAATATTTTTTTGCGATTCGGAATTTTTCCAAAGGTAAATTTTATACATTTAAATTAATTTTATTTGAAATCTGGGATAGAGGAGCTAAAAAGATTTCAACTTTATTGCTTTTGGTAGTTTTGGAATATTAAATATAAAATATAATAAAAAGGAAGAAATATTAAAGTTATTAATTTGTAGCAGTGAAGTCTGTTTTCTTAAAACAGAGAATCCATGAGAAAATGTTTCACAATTCTCTTCCCCTGGTGGCAAGGGGCTGAAAACCCCCTTCTTCCAAACTGCTTTTTTGGTGAATGGTGTTGATAGTTGCAAATAGTTATCACCACCAACACCACCTTGCAGCCATGTAGAAAATAGTGTTATGTGTAAATAAAGTTAAATATATATATCATATATATAGTATATATATAATATAATATATAATATATATATATAAAATATATATATATATATATATAGGATATATATATTATATATATATAATATAATATATAAGTAGTATAGTATATATATATATATATATTATATATATATATATATATAGTATAAATATATGATATAAAATATATAATATATAATATTAGTAATATAATTTTAAATGTATGGATAATAATATATATATAATATATAATATATCATATATTTATATATATATAATATATATATATATATATATATATATATATATATATATATATATTTATATATTATATATATATAATATAATTTATATATATATATATACAATTATTTTTTATATATTTAAATTTATTTTATAATAATTTTATATTATATATTATATATATATATATATATATAATATATATATATTTATATATATAAATATATTATATATATATAATATGTGAATATATATATAGGAGTATATATAGTAATATGATGAGGTAGTATAGTGTATATAGTGTTAGTATATAATATATAGTGTGAGAGTATTATATAGAGTAATTATGTAGTGTGTAGATGTATATTAGTATTAATGATTATATATACTGTGTCTGTGTTATATATATATATATGTAAGGATTAAGGAAGTAAAATCAAGTTTTTCATTTTAAAGCATTTAATTACATAATTATAAACTATTAATAGTCATGTGACAATACAAATCTTTTAGCCTGTTCAAATATATATTACAGTCATTAAAACAATACATTAGTTTAAAAAAAGCATATAAGTAAAATAAATACAATAGGACTCAAACAAAATTAGACCTATAAAAATGTCCTTGAAACAGGGTTAAAGACATAGTTTTAATTAATTTACATTGTTATATTTTTAAAACTTTGAACATAGCACACAACAGTATAATGATTATTCCAATTATAAAACTTTATGTTCAGAGAATCCAATCATGCAGAACAGCCCCATCATTTCTCCCTATATTACAAGAAATCCAATGTCCTCCGGATGGTGATGTCATGAGGCTCGGTGTGTTTAATACGGAAGCCTGGATATCTTCTTTCAGCTTCACAAAGAAATACTTTCATTATTGGTGAAAAACATCCTATAAAGCACCAATTTGTTTTTAAACACAATTTTTATTTCTTCTTCATTCATTCTTTATAATTCAATAAGGCACGTTCGTCCTCTGTCGATTTCAATGAATTAGGAAGCTCAAGATAACATCTATCTACAGTGATGGATGATGTAGACTATACTCCCCAAAGAGAGACCTTAGCCTTAATGTTCCCTTTCTCCAAATTATATAGTATATTATTTCTCGATTACAAGACATATAAAGGTCAGACAGTGCATACTAATAGCATAAGCATATAAATTACGTGATGTTCGAATATTTTGACGGTTTCTTCAGATCATTGACATAAGAATCTAGCTACTGCATTGCTATGATAAGATTACAGTAATGTAGGCTATTAGATTGCGTAAAAAGGATGCGCGCGAGGTTAGAGGTGTGTCGAGTGTGTGTTTATATATAACATTTCATAGTTTACGTCCGTAAGGCGATTGGGTCGAAGGAAAATCTCTGGGCAGGGTCGCGCAGAGTTTCCCAATGGGTCGATTTATGAGGGGCGACTTTTGAAGTGAATGCCTGAGGAAGCTGGGAAGGGCAACAATCACCTATATACTTTCTGTGGGTAAGATTCTACCCGAACCGAATGTTATCGCTATTGATACTGCGATAATCCATGAGGTAAAAAATTAAAGTAACAATGATTTCAGCTCTTCTGATAGATGATATTTTGCTGTAGTGTTCAATAGAGATTTTTCAGATTTCCAAATTATCTCTGTGTGATAATTTCACTTTTCTAACATAGAGATTAGCCTCTAACAACTTGAAAGACAGGTTCTGGACATACAGCCGTAGCAGCAGGTTTACTTTTTATTTTAAGAGTAAATTTAGGATTTTGACCGGGTTTTAAACGGTTACTAGCAGCTACAGATGGATCTTAATGAACAAGTCTTTCTAAGAGAAACGATATCCCCATATTAAGACTGTCGCGTAAAATTCATAGGTGTTCATTTACGACTTTTTTCAGCTTTATCTAGTGACGGTGTGCTGCCTGTTTCCTTGGAACCTATAAAAATTACTCATGGTTGGAGATGAGCATTGTTTAGCATCGTCTGAAGATAATTTAACAAATTGCTCTATATAACTATGCTATAAGGATAATTGGCTGCTTACGCCCCGCACCGAGTGAAGTTTCATTGAGATAGACTTCACATTTGGGTTGAAAAACATGAATATAGAAATTGACTAAGATACAGCTATGTCGGTCGTACGCCCCGAAAGACGATTTTTGTACCTTCACGGTTCGGTTAATTGTTCGTTCCTTTACATTATAAAAAACACATTAGATGGATCTAGCGACTATTGTCCAGAAAGTGCTGGAATATTGAATTCTAGAAGGGCATCATCGGTTTTGGCAATCGACATGAATTGGATTAACACTTGATGAAACTTGGACCTGATCTACTTACGCCTAATCTGGTAGGAGCTTCATGGAGAAACGAGGTCCAATTCACTCCTTACAAAGCAGTCCTGGAACTAGAAGGATGAAGGACAATTGATCTTTCATAGTGTGGGAGCTCTGATTCGTATAATTGAAAAAAAATCTTTTGATTTACATCACTCTCGTTATATACAGTATAGTTACAGTATAACACAACTTGTATAGAAGTTGCCAGTTTGTAATTAAATAGCAAATACATCAATGCATTTTTTCTTTTGAGTTTTTTTGTTCGTAGGCTTTTTTTTCCCCAAATTCTCTGACCCCTTCGCCTTGTCCTGTCATTTTACGTCTTATTTTGCGCTTAACATCGTCCAACGACTTGTCAGAAACATCATCAATTCGTCTTTTTAACGAGGCACGTGGGTTAGCTCCTGTCGCAATATCTTGAATAGTATACAAACCTGTTCTTATAGATTTTTTACCTATATACTCCCTACCTTTTCTAAATAGAGGCAATGCACTTCTCCATAATTTTGCGAAAAATCCACCCAAACCATACCCCCTCTGCAGTTTCGACCCAATGAACACCCTTTCACCGTTCATTATTACAAGAGCTTCTTTCTCATACTATCTTTACACTGTGAGAGTATGTTAATGAATGAAAAAGTATAACTGACTACAACTATTATATTCAATCTTGCACTTTGCTCTATTTCTTCAATGTTCTCTAACAGCATATTTATGAGAATTTCAACAACTCTGCTTAAAAAGTATTAGATCATGCTGTAGTTACTATGTCTGTTTCTTTTTAATGTGAACTTTGCACGACAATGTCCCGTATGTAAATGGGAAGGGCATTCCTTTTACATCCTTTATATGCAGTCGCACAGAGTCCAAAATTTGATCTATTCAGAGGTAGATAATGAACATTAGGAAAAGTTACATCTTTACTCTCTTTGGGAAAATATACTAATCTTAATAAAGGAGCTTTAGTATTTCCCACATATGGATGTTCAACTATGTTTGTATAGACATAAGCCATGCCTGGATGGTTGAGCATCTCGGAGGTGGTGCATGTATAATGTAACGCCCTATCTTGTTCGTCGATTGGTTCCTTCCGGGATATGGGGTGATTCTCCACAGATAGTATAACCCTATTCAACATCGTAGGGATATCATAAAAGATATCTAAAAGGCCATTACGTTCCTGGACGTGTTTTCGCTGCCATGATAACAGCTTGAGAAAAAAACATTTCACTGTTTCTAAGGTTAACGCTAGCTGTTAGCCTTAGCGTAATTAATACTTCATCTGCAGAGGGTTGAACAGCTGTGCTGTAAACTAGGTCTTTGCACATATTACTGTTCGTAAAGAGCATGTTTAAATAACTGACAATAGCAGATTACGAATTAAAATACGCCTTCCTCAGTACAAATTTTTCATAAAAGTATTTTTTTGTGCCAATCGTTGCACGGTTCAGATCACCTGTGTTTTTCACTTCTAATATAGTTTCAACACACTCTACACTTCTGTAAACCACCATCCAGTAAAGATTGTGGGGAAAATTCTCCATATTGGTACTAAATATCATCCCACAGTCCTATTTCATACACGTCTCTTTCAATCTGAAATTCATTGTGAAATCAGAGAGTTTGTTATAAGGATGTAGATTCAGGATGTCAATCCAAAGAGGATTGAAGACAGGAAGAGTTATAATAGAAAGTGATCTACAACTTCCATATTATAATGACAACTGATTAATATTTCTTAATTTCCCTTGCTTTTATATAAGTATTAAACTAGCAGGTTCCACCATTTCAACCAAATACTGTGTACTACGGCTCGATCTTCGAGAACCTAATATTTTTTCTATTTTATATTCGTGAGTTGTCAGTAACTAATCGTGACTTTCTGTATTCCTGTTTTAATAGAACTCTCTTTTTATCTTTCACATTAAATCCGCCAGGTGATATACTTAAACTATCACGACGGAATTGGCGGATATTGTGCACTTTAAAAACTTTAGACCACCCCGCTTCATATTCTTTTCTAAACCTTTCTTCTGTTCGGATACTCTTCTATCTACCTTTATTCCTGGATTATCTTTTATTTTGTTTTCTTTTCCATACAGATGTGTTCGATGGCTTCTAGTTTTTGACATTTTATAATAGTTGTGGGATTTATAGGTTCTAATGGTAAGATCTGTTATATGAATAAGCTAGATCGTCCAGTATATCAATGTAGTTTAAGACAGTATTCATTTTTGTCAAATACCTATGCATGCGTTTTTTAATAGTACGTTGTACTCTTTTAACTATAGCAGCTTTGTTTTACAGGCTATGATTGTAATCGCTTATACCATACGAGTCAGCTCCTGAAACTCTCGACCCTTGAATTCCATTTCTGAATCTGTCCAAAATGATTTAGGGGTTTACGTTATCCTCTATAATTCAAGTACTGGCAGTGGAACTGTAAGCTGATCGTTTTTCTTTTAAGGGTTCAACGCACAAGTTATTACGAGTAAACGTATAGTATAAAGTATGTTTGAATCTCTCATTATAAAGAACTATATTATCATATTCCGATAAATCTAATTGCCATACACTATCGAGCTGCGGAGATATGGTTTTCTGCGTAGGAAATATTTTTCTTACAGGTTTATGTAGAAAATGCCTCTTCGCTCTAAATATTTTTTAGCTTTTTTTCAATATTAGGAACCTTAAAGCACTGAAACCCCCAAAA
This sequence comes from Trachelipus rathkii, assembly GCA_015478945.1. Lineage (NCBI taxonomy): Eukaryota > Metazoa > Arthropoda > Malacostraca > Isopoda > Trachelipodidae > Trachelipus > Trachelipus rathkii. The sequence continues at coordinate 25,848 of JABUQX010063929.1, forward strand.
CTATTTGGCTTCCTCAGATTGAAGTAATACTAATCAACTACCTCCTTTGCCTCCATGTTGGCTACTGAACCCACATGTAAATTCTATATATATAATATAATGATATAGTTATATATTATATATATATATATAATATATATATATATTATATATACTTATATATATTATCTATATATATATGTATACTTATATACTTTTGTCAAAAATTTTAATATCGGATAAAGAAAAGGTTTAAAATAACATATTTATTTATTACACAGACATAGACAAATATAATATTATATATATATATATATAATAATATAATTATAATATATAATATATTTATATTATAAATATATATATATATATATCTCTATAATATATACTTTATATGATAATACATAATTAGGATTTAATCACTAGGTTTATTATAAGGTGTTTTTCTTCTTTCTTTCCTCTGGTAACACGTTTAAAATTATCTGAAGCGTAGAAGACTGAGGGACTTGAAATCAGGTCTTGCATATTTGGATGTATCCGTCTGCTAATCGTTGTGTTTTAAGATTAAAGTTCTGGGAAATTAATAAGTCTGAAGTTTCTTGGTTTGATCTCATTTCATTGCGCTTTTACATAACCTTTTCCCAGTTAGTGAGAGATCCGCTAGTTCAATCCCAATATGAACCTTTAACTATTTCCATCATCAATTACGATCTGCCCTCCTTCATTCAAAGATAATTGTTCTTTTTAAATATTATATAAAGCTTTCTTGATGTTACGCATCTAAATTAAGGTAAGCCTGATCCTCTAGGAATATTTTTAATTATCTTCATTTTTCACTTCATTTCTTCATTAGGTATTATCTCATCTTCGGGTAGGTTACGTAGTGATGATGTAGAATGCAAGTTTTAAGATCTATCAAATTTTTGTATGGCAGTTTGGTATAAGATGCGTTTCTCATGAATGTTAATGTCTGAATTTAATATCCTGTACATTCTTTTCGTTTGTTTATTGTTAACTTTAGGATATATAGCTAGGAGGTAATGCTGTGAAAGTGAATGAGTTTCAAATTATAAGGATTCTGTTTGGTGCAACTGTTGTTGTTGGAAGTGAAAGAGGGTTTGTAGATTGCCAATTGCATTGTGGGGTAATATTGCATATATTGGGGTTGTTGAATGACAAGACTGTGACTGTGTTGAGTTTGTACAGTGCGGTAATGAACTGTTTATAGAGGTTGTGAGGTGCTGAATCTGAGAACTGGGAATTTGTACAGCATGCTGTTATTATTTAAGTCTTCAATTTTCTCATACTCATCTTATGGATATATCAGCAACTTTCTTTTTGCTGGTAGTATTCCACTTAGTTATCAGGTGAGCTATAACGGAGAAGAGTAATGAAAGGAATGCCCCTCCTCTCTGTAGTAATCTTTCTTTTTATTTTTCAAATTTTTATGTTGAGGGAAGAGTTTTATGATGTTTCTATAACGGCGTAGCTTTACCTTCTGAGGTCTGTTTTAAAGGAACATTTCCTTTATAAGATTTAAAACAGATTCACATATCACCTCGGATGAATTCTCATCCTTGCTAATCTAGTTTAAGGTTTTTTGCAGATGGTTTCAGCTGTTTAAAATTTTTTATAGAGGTAATCTTTGAAAAACTAGATTACTATTATTTTCGCAAGGTAGTATTACATTTTCTATCTCATAGGGCGGAAATGTGGTACGAGCAACACTTTGTACGTGTTTTTTGGGTGAAGTCACATAATCAAATAACGTGTGGGATCTGAGTAACCTCTTATATCTTTAGCACTCTTTCTTTAAGGAAAATTTGAGTTGCCATATTACTTAATTTGACTTATTTTCTTCTCTGTCCCAAATAACGTAAATAACTGAGTTTTTAAAAGAACCTTCGATATGCTTTGGCTTGATGAAAATTTCTGTGTATGAAAAACATCCGAGATTTTAGAATGGTTGAGACTGCAGTTCCATGCTGCGGCTATTTCCAAATTCAATGTTTGCGCATTAATCTTCTTCCGGTTCATCTATGCATTGTGTGTATATGTAAATGCATGAAGGTGTTGCACAGAATTTTGACGAGATCTTTAAGTATATTTCCTGATAACATATACTGCAGTCCAACTTGGTTAATTCATAATTTATTCTTTAATAAATATTTAATAATAGATAAGGTTTTACGCACAGCCTGTCGCATAAAGACTAGTAGCCGACTTCGACGTAATTTCTCCTCACATCATCATCTCGTCAAGTGAAATCACTGATAATGAGATTAATTAAAGTGTACAATGCAGTAAAGTTAATGTTTTCTAAATAAAATTTTCGTAAATTTATTAAAATAAATGTTTATATAACAGACATGCTGGGTTTTTCTTCTTACAATTTTTTAACCATAAAAGTTTAAAACAAATAAAATAAAATATGTTAATAATATATGAGTTTAAAGAGTAAAAGCTAATATTGAAGTAGGCAGTTAAAGTCAGTATAGATACTAAAAAGCATACTAATTGGTCCTTTGGTGCTAGTAAACACCTCTATTGGATTTCTAGATTTATTGCTTTAGAGTATGTAATGGTTGAATAGATATAATAAGTTAAAGCGTAAAGCATATGAAGTTAAAGCAGTATAATACGTAAAACAAATGAAGCATACTAACTTTATGGTGCTATGTACACTCTATTGATTTACTGATTTACTGCTTTAAGGTATTAATGTTAATAACTATATGATTAAAACAGGTAATAGCATAGAGTTAAAGCAGTGAAACAGTAAAAACAAGAATGCATACCAATGGCTTTGGTGCTTAGTAAACTGTTCTATTGAATTTCTGATTACTGCTTTATAGGTATTGTAAGTCTGATGTTTTTAATAAAATTTCGTACAATTGTAGTAAATGAATGATTCATAGTATTATTTGAAAAGAAATTCTTCTAAAGTAGTTTCATGTGATATGATATTTTCGTTCGCGGTAGGTAAAATATTTGCTTTCTGCGGACGCACGGGCGGCTGTTACGGACGGATATAGTTGCGCCTGGCGGGGCGCACGCGTGGGCGTGTGCGGTAATATGCGGCCTGCGGGCAAACGTGGGTTGGTTTTGACGGCAAGGGCTTCACTGCGGAAGCGTGACTCGGAAACGTTTTGCGTTCACGTTCCCAAATGTGTTAACTGGCTTTAGATATTATTTGTCGTGCTATTATAGTGTAGAATAAGACTAAACGTCATGTAGGAAAATCTATTGCAACTTGCATATCCCATGATTCCTATACATTTTACGCTGGGGCACCATATTGGGTATTCTGGCTCAGGGAGCTAGAAAAGGCTTGAAAAAAGTGCACTCAGTTGCATATGTGGCACTCGTGGCATCTATGTGAATCTTCACTTTGGCACTCATTCGGCACTCACTGGGCACTCATTGCAATCATTTGCACTTCATTGGCAGCTTCACACTGGCACTCATGCTTAATACTGCATAGAACATAATAGAAACACTCTGGATATCTTACGGTGATTGGGAACCATCAAGTTAGCGTCAAAGTTGAACAGTCAATAAATCTGAGTCTACGATAGTCACTCACAGATGAACCGCAAAGGAGTGACGTCATCAAAGTTGGGTTCATCAATAAATTGAGTCATGCAAAGCTGAAACCACAATATGCTGAGTCTATCAAAATGGCATAATCAAAGTTGAGCATCAAAGATGAACATCAAGATAGGTAGCAATAATGCTGAGGCATCAAAGTTGGTGCATCAAAGTTGAGGCATTCAAAGATGAGACATGCTCAAAGTTGAAGATCAAAATATCGAGTGTGAGTGTTGTGTGAGTGTAATAAGGTGTGCAACAGGATCGAATATATTATTTGATATTTATATAATATATGATATATTTATTATATATATCTATATATTTATAGTATATATATATATAGTATTAGTATTCTATATATAATATAGTATTATATATATTATATATTAATATATATATTAATATTAGTATATATATATATATATAATAATATTATATATATATATAGATATATTATATATATATATTATATATAGTACCCTATATATATATATTACTTTATATATATTATATATAATATTTTATTTATATATATTATATATATTATTATATATATATATATATATATATAAGTATAGTATATAAGGATATTATTTATATAGCTATATATATATATTATACACGAGTATATGTGTTGGTGTTTTTTGGTGTGTGTGTGTGTGTGATTAGGGGTAGATGCGACCGGGCGAATGGGGAAGTCAGTTTTGAGGAGCGATGATCCAGTTAGCAGGCGGTGGTCAGGGTACCTTCTGATCTCATGTGGAGACGTCTACAAAGGAAGTGGCAGTACGGATTGCTCAAGATATATCCCTGACTAAGACAATATGCCACTGAGCTTATAAGAATGGTTCAATTTTCTTAAAGAATGGTCAATTCTAGCCTTGATACGATAATGCGAAAATCAAGGCCTAAAACATAAAGGGCTTAAGCCCTTAAGGGGGGTGCCAAAACTAGTATGGGGAGGTACGTACGAGCGTTGCTGAGCACGTCTGGCGGTGAAGCTAAAAGGCAAAAAGCTAGCAGCCAAAAAGGTCAATGGTCAGGTAAGAGATTGGATAGTATATATACACAATTTGCTCCATATGCTTTACATATACCTGCTGATTGTAAAGCATATATTCTTTCTCATTTTCACAGTTCATGATGATTTTACTCAGTATTTTATCATTGCTTTAAACCTGGGACCGTGTGGCGCTTCTCTGTCTTTCCTTGATCGCTAACCTTCCCATACCTTCCCCTCATAGCTTTCAATTTTCAACGTGCAGAATTAATGGCTTAATGATGCGCTTTCTCGATTCTAATCCTTAACCAACCATCTTATGTCATTTATTCAGATTCTCGTCAGCGCGCTCAAGCGTTTAAACGCTTATTCTATAAAATACAAATGTCATCATGCTGTGGCAGCATTTTTTTCGGTAGCTGCTCCATTCGCCCGCAAGAAACAAAGTTATTTTAATGTTGGAGAGTCTCCGCTCTCTATGTATTAAGTTAAGAGACTGCGAATTGAAGATTTGCTGACAGAGGAGGCTCCAAATGGCCACCTCCTATTTCGGTAGTTGATTTGACGGTACGTCTATTGGGATATTATATGATCGACGGCGACAGAGTTGATCGTAGTTGATGGTTGTCACGTTAACTCGATTGTATATCGCTGCTCTCTCACGACAAGGTGTTTTTCGGCCTCTATTATTGGCTATAGTGAGCTCTGCTGCGAATGATCGCAGAGAGGATCGGAAGTTTAGAAAATAATCGAAACGAATCATCGGTTGGTCTTCGTCACGCGAAGGACATAAAAGCTTACACGAGTGATATCGCTGCGTGTGCACTGCTCGGTATTGAGCCAACTAATTACTCACAGTTATGAATGTTAAGTGTATCCATTACCATGTTGTGCAAATTTGTGCGAAGTTTTACTCCGCAGATCTGTTTCGCCGATTACTTCTTTCATCTGATGTGCTCCGAGCTGGGAACTCTATTGTGCGTGTCATTTCTATCTTTACATGCGTACACTTCCAAAGATTAATCCATATCTGGTATCGAATTCTTCAATTTAGTAGTGTCTATTTTCTTGTTTCTACAAGAAGTGCAATATTCTTCATAATATTTTGATTTTGTTATGTAATATAGGACTATATATAATGATATACTGTTTTGTTTAGTTTTTGTGTTTATTTTTTATTGACTGAAATATTCATTTCTCTCATTAAGAATCTTTTTTGGTGTTTGATATTTATGTATGCTCAGGACGCCCATGGTGGTTGTGATTTTTGTTCAACTCCAGGTTGGCGCTTGTAGGTGGTGGTTCTGAACTGACTAAATATATAATATTTATATAATTGTAATTATATATATTATTATATTATTATATTATATAATTTATATATATATCTATAGCTATATATATATTATATATATTATATATATATATATATAAAGTATTATATTATTATATTCTATATATATTCATTGCTTCAGATTGTTGCGTCAGATCAGAGCATGATGAGTCAGCCGGGTTGAGTGCTAGCTTTGTCCAGGGATCACATCCTTGCGAGTTGGTTGTTAGAATTGGTTTCTGTGAACTCTAATATCTTGATTTATTTTTTTGAGTTTTATGTTCAATGTAAGTGTTAAACGAGTTAGCAAGTGGTAATGGAGGCTCGCATTGTGCATACATGATTCCTCTTGCTACATTTGTGGAGAGATACATTTTAAAAAAGAAAATTTGGTTTTATTCTCTCTTAAGAGGTGCTTATGAAGTTTACTTGGATGCCTGATTTGGTGATTCAAGAAACATATAAGCTCGCACGTTTGCTGTATCATTTTGTTCCACTCATACAGGTTGGAAGTTCTGGTATTAACTTTGCTTACCATAATTTGGCTGATCCTAAAGATATGTTTTAGATGTACTTTGTTTTACATATTTTGGCATCAACTCCTTAATCAAGAACTGTGAGATACCTAATTTATCATATATATGGACCTGTGATCATATGAAGAATGGTCTGTGACAGAAATAACACTTAAGGAACTGCTCGGCTGATGATGGACAAGGATCGTGGAGATGTAGACCTCAGGTAATG
>JABUQX010063929.1:37500-60320 GCA_015478945.1 Trachelipus rathkii
ATAGCCAGGACTCAATATCCACCACTAACAAACAACTACCTTTAAAACCGCCAATAACACTTTATTAAATCTCCTCCCAAACTCACCCACAATAGGAAGGAAGCTGTCCAGAAAATCCAAATGGGACTCGCTGTTGCAGATCGGGTCACACCGGCTCATGCAATAATAAACATAGATTTACACTAGACGAAGTACATCCCACTTTGCACCAGTCTAAAATTCTCAAGATACAATAGAGCACCTCTTCTGAGATGCTCAGATCTCGACGGCCGCCCGTGCCGTACTTATCTGTATCCTCTATCTCGCTGTGAGCCGCTGGCGGCGGTGCGCGGCGGCTTCCTGAAAGCAGTGTTGCCCCAATTAAGGTGGCCAGGGCAGAATATAGGTATATATATATATATATAGTATATATATATATATATATAATATATACTATATACTATCTATATATATATAATAATATATATATATATATATATATATATTATTATACTATATTATATATTTAATATTATATAATAGTATATACTATATATATATATCTATATCTATAATATATATATATATATATATATATATGATATATTATACTATATATATCTATATATATATAATATAATATATTATATTTTACATATATATATATTATATCTATATATATATATATATATTTATATATATTAATATTAAATATATATATATATATATATATTATTATAATAATAATAATAATATGAATAATAATTAAAATAATAATAATAATAATAATAATAATAATAATAGTAATGATATAATATAATATAATAATAATAATAATATAATTAAAATAATATATAATAATATAATAACAATAATGATAATAAATATACTAATAATATTAAGTTATTATTATAAATAATGATAAAATGATAAATTATTATTATATTATTAATATTATTATTATTTTATTATTATTATATTATTATGATTATTATTATTATTATTATTATTATTATTATTTTTGATTATTTTATTATTATTATTATTATATCTTGTTTTATTTATTATTATTATTATTATTATTATTATTATTGAGTATTATTATTATTATTATTATTATTATTATTATTATTATTATATATATATTATTATTATTATTATTATTATTTTCATTATATTATTTTTATTAGTATTAATTTTTTATTATTATTATTATTATATTACTATTATTCATTTTATTATTATATATTATTATTATTACTATTATTATTACTATTATTATTAATTATTAATTATTATTATTGTTTGATTATTATTATTCTTATTATTATTATTATTATTAATTATTTTATTATAGTTATTATAGCCATTATACTAAGTTTAATTGGTTACTTGATTAGTCATTAAGCTGTTATAGTGTTTTTGTGTTTAATTGGAAAAAACAGATATGAATACGTATTAAAGGAAAAAGAATTGTAAGTCGTGAAAGTGTCGAATGCAACCTGAAATTATTGTTGTGAATCTGCAGGTTCTTCCAATGAAAGCGCATTCAGGTGACTTGAAGCCTATGGCCCATCTCTATAAGAATTTGGGTCGTAAGAGCAAGAAGGAGAATATTGAGGATAGAGTGATGTGCAAGGGAAAAAGATTGAATGCTCCAATGTAAAAAAACTTTCAGCTTTGACCACTAAATAAACAAGCGTTGAAACAATCTGATTTTATAACTACATATAAATTTACTTTTATTGAATTTATATTTCTTTTATTTTAAAATTCAATCCCAAATATTTCATTATTAGTTTATAATTCCATAACATTATTGTATTTTTTTAGAAAGCATTTTAAACTATCATATAAATAGCTTTCCATTCTTTTGAAGGGATGTCAAAGGGGGCAGAGCTTGCTGACAGACATTGAGACACACAGCACAAGCGCAGACCACCATTCTCCAGTCTATGTCGAAAATATTAACCGCGAAGAGAGCTCTGAGATTGCTTTTCAAGGTAAGTGTTTTATTTAGTACAGTTATATAAAGTGATGTCAAATGCCTTTGCCTGCCGCCGACTAACAGGTTAAAAAACTAGCAGAATACAGTCCATACAAAAATTTTCGAATTGGAAATACCAAGCTAAATTTGTTATTAATAATCATTTTCATCAAATATTTTTTCTTCTAGATTTCTGCTACATGACGGAACTCATACCCTTGTGAAGTCTGGAAGTTTGCCGAGTTCCTGTCTACCTGAACTCGATTTCCACCACTTCCGAAGAAATGATGAGGATCTTGATGTAATGTGTAAATAAGAAAGGCTGATTTAACAAATTAATCAGTAAGGTTAAGTTTATGTACCACACCGCAAAGACATCTGAACTGGAACAAGAGGAGTTTTTTTCGGGAAATGAGGTTTACTGGTTTATGTGATACTTTTTGAAGAGAGAGAAGGCTGTCCCTTGTTGTAGAGGGTTATTATGCTCAGCCCAGCACAAACTAGCCAACAATATTACGGATATTCTTAAAAAATTTGGCATTGAGCATACCAGTAAAAATCAGTATGAAATAATACGTAATGCTGAAAAAAATTATAATCCAAATTGATAAGGAAACATATTAATTACGAAAAAAAATTCTTACAGGTTGTCTTGCATTACAGCAGATTAACGGTCCAAAATTCTGTGCATACTTTCGGGGGAGATGCTCATGCAGAAAAGTGCGAAGAGGAAGAAGACAGGTACCGATTTGAGAGTAGTGCTACCTCTAAGAAATGGAGCAAATTGTGACACAGAGGTTCTGCAGACAAAATCTCAGCTAGAAAATCTGCTTTAAGAACATGATGCCCTTAGCCTACCTAAACATCGTATTGCGTTTCCGCAACATTAAACATTGGCTACTAGAAATGTTTCAATCTTCCTCGGTCTCTGGTGCAGGATCCATATAAGCACACTTGCCCCAGCACGGCATTGTTGAAGACAAACGGAAACTACAACTGCAGGAGATAAAAGAGTTTGGAAAAAGCTGTGAGAGATCAAGTGTTTCTCTCTGGAAATTCCTATACGATCTATTAGAAAGACTGCTTAAGAACCTTGATGGTCGAATGACAAAACAACATTTGTATAGAGCAAAAGCCTTGTCTTCTATTTTTATTAAATGATCAAAGTCGTGTATTGATGAAAACATAGAAAATGTTCTCCTTTTGCTGCTAGGCTTGATATGTTCAGGATGAAGAAATGCGTGCGCTGGAGTTCTATATTGCCTAATATTTTGCTTCCTGCAAGGAAAAAATTCAGGGAATGCAACGGAGGTTAAAACATTTAACTATGCCAAAACTGTCAACTATTGCTAAAGCACTACCATATCACTCAGAGTTTGAAGTGAGGATCAGGCTGTTGCCATAAGCAAATCAAAATCATCAAGATATTGCTGAAAGCTCGTTAAGGCCTTCTTTCTCTTGTGGCTGTGTTGCTTTAGCAGTAGTTGGCTAAGTTTTTGGCATACGTTAAATTTTAACATCTCGGCTTCCTGATTTTTGTCCTTGAAGCGAGAGATTAGGGCCATAGACTCCAGCGCACGCATTTTTTCATCCTGTAAACATATCAGCCTAGCAGCAAAGAGTCATTATTTCGATGAACTCAGCAATCACGTTCACTTTTAAATACTAGAAGACAAGGCTTTTGCTCTATACAAATGTTGTTGATTTGTGTCATGCGACCATCAGGTTCTTAAGCAGGTCTTTCTTAGAATCGTATAGGGAGTAGAGAGTAACACTTGGTGTTTTAAGCTTGTTCCCAACTCCTTTCTTGATTCTCGCTGCAGTTGTAGTTTTCCTGTTTTGGTCATTCCACAATGCCATGGGCTTTGGTTAGTGTCTTATTAAATGGATCCTTGGCACCAGAGGACCGCGAGGAAGATTTGAAACATTTTAGTAGCCAAGATGTTTATGTGTGGGAAATGCAACGGCAATGTTTAGGTAGGCTAAGGGAATCATGTTCTTCAAACAGATTTTCTAGCTGGAGGTTTTGTTTGCAGGACGCTCTGTGTCATAATTTGCTCCATTTCTTCAGGCGTAACCACTATCTCTGCATCGGTGCCTGTTCTTCTCCTCTTCGTCACCCGTTTCTGCATGAGCATCCGCGAAAGGATACACAGGAAATTTGGAGTCGTTATTATGCTGTAATGAGACAACCGAAAGAATTTTTTTTCGTATTTAGTTGTTTTCCTATCAATTTGGGAGTTATAATATTTTTTTTTTCCGCATTTACGTATTATTTCATATTTGATTTTTACTGACCTTATGCTCAATTCCAAATTGTTATGAATATCCGTAATATTGTTGGCTAGGATTGTGCTGGGCTGAGATCATAGAATTAACTCTCTACAAGCAAGGAAGCTTCTTCTCTAAAGTATTCAATAATCCAGTAAACCGTCATGTCCAAAAAACTCCTCTGTCCGTTCACTGTCTGCGGTTTTTGGCTACATAACTAACCTTACTGATAATGTTTAAGTATAATCAGCTTTCTTATATTACACATGAATCAAGATCCTCATCATTTTTTTCGGAGTGGGTGAAATAGGTTCAGGTAGGACAGGAACGCATGAACTCAGACCTTCACAATGTGTATAGTCCAGTTTTGGTTTTTGTCATGTAGCAGAAATTCTAGAAGCAAAAATTTTTGATGAGAAATGATATTATGACAGATGAAACTTGGTATTTCAAATTCGAAAAATTTTTTATGAGGAATGTATTTGTTAGTTTTTTTTACACCTGTTAGTTGTGACTATTTATACGTTAACTGTACTTAAATAAACACTTACTTGAAAAGCACTCAAGAGCTTCTTCTGTTTGAATATTATTCGCATAGACTGGAGAATGGTGGTTGACGCTTTTTGCTGTGTGTCTCAATGTCTGTTGAGCAGCTCTGGCCCCGTATTGAAATATCTTTATGACATTTAACAAAAGATATTATAGAAAGAATATGTAGATACATAAAACCAAAATCTCTTTTTATGTAAATAATTTGACGCTATATTTTGAGCTTACATGTTAAGAGTTGTATCGCAAGTGTGATTAATAAAAAGTAGTGTAAGTTACTCACATCCTAGGTGTGATTTCAACTATGTGTTGATTTAATGTCCAAGCTGAAGTTTTTTTTTACATGGAAGCTCCCATCTTTTCCTTGCACATACTCTAATGCCTCAATATTCTCATTCTTGCTCTGAAGACGCAAAAGTTCTTGATAAGATGGGGCATAAGTTTGCTTCAAGTCATTTTGAATGCTTTTTCATGGAAGTAACGGCATCACACTCATAATTTTCAAGTTGACTTCGACGACTTTCACGACTTACAATTCATTTTTCCTTAAAGTACTTATTCATATCTGTTTTTTCCCAATTTAAACACAAAAAACACTTACATGATATACACAAATCTGTAATAAGAATAAATGCTATAGAAATATTGACAAGTATATGAAAATAATATTGATACAACTAATAATTTAACGTTTGATAAACTAAATATTAACAATAATAAAAGTAATAAATAATAGTATAATAATAATAATAATAATAATAATATATGAATAATAGTAATAATAATAATAATCATAATAATGAATAATAATACTAATATATGTATATCAATAATAATAATAATAATAATAAATAATTATAATAATAATACTAATACATAATAATATGAAATATCAATACGAATTCAAAAAATGTTCTAAGGAATTTTATAATCATAAGGAAATGACAAAATGTCACAATATTATTAATAAATATAATAATAATAAATATAATAATAATATAATAATATAATAATAATATACATAATAATATTAATAATTAATATATAATATCATTATATCATTATTATATTATAATAAAATAATTATTATATTATTATTATTATCTATATTATTATTTATTATTATTAATTATATTAATTATTATTTATTATTATTCTATTATATTCTTATTATTAATTATCATTATTATTATTATTATTATTATTATTATTATTATTACTTATTATTATTATTATTTATTATTATTATTATTATATATATATATTATATATTATATATATATATATATATATATATTATTTATATTATATTATTATATATATATAATATATATCTATATTAAAATATATATATCATTATATATAATACTATATATATATATATTTAATATATATATTATTGATATATATATATATATATATATATTATATATAATATATAAATATATATATATATATATATATGAATTAGTTTTATATATATATATATATATTATATATATTATTATCTATATATAATATTATATATATAATATATATATAATATATATTATATATTATATACCTATAACTTCCATGCCCTGGCCACTTAAATTGCGGGCACCTGCTTTCATGAAGTCCGGCCGCCGACCGCACCGGGGGTTCCAAGGTCGAGGAAATAGAGGATACAGAAAGGAGGCCGGGCGTCGAGAGCTGAAGCATCTCAGAAGGAGGTGCTTTATTGTATCTTGAGAATTGTAATCTGGTGCAAGTGGGGGAGGTGAAGTTGTCTAGTTTAAATCTATGTTATATGCATGGTCTCGGTGGTGACCCGATCTGAACGGCGAGGTCCATGCTTCTTCTGGACGCGTTTCTCTATTGGGTGATTTTGTGAGGGGTATTTAATAAAGGTTATTTGCGTTTTGAAGGTGGTGTTTGTAGTTGGGTATTGGAATGTGAGTCATGGCATATGGAGGGGCGGAATTAATATTATAAAGTGTTGATATAGAATTGTGCAGGTGAGAAGGGGGATTTTAGTTCTTGTCGAGGGATTGGAGAGAATTTGGTGAATGATGGTTTGGGTTACGGTTTTGGTAGAATTGAGTCTACCATCCTCCCAAGATGTGTGAGAATGGGGAGGATGTGAGGTTTCATATAGTATAATTTGGATTGGGTGGTTTTAGTGCAACTGTGGATGAATTCTAAGGCTGCGCTTTAATAATTTTCCTATTTTGTGTTTGATTTGAATATTTTAAGATGCTGGAAGAGCGTAATTTAAGTTAGTTCTAAGAAGTTGCTTATAGATATAGTTAGTGTGTGTTTACTGTCGCTGAAGTTGTGTTGATAAGGGTTCGGAGGTGTTTAGTTTCGGTTGTGGAGGTGATTTGGTCAATATGGGGGGAAAACGTCATGTGGTTGTCGTAGTTCTAGTATTTTTGGGGTTTTGTTTTAGTGGGAGGGTTCGTTGTTCAGCAGTAATTAAGGGATGAGGCGATTAGATGTCTGGTCGTGTTAATGAGGGTGATAGAGACATTAAAGGGGGATGCCTGAATTCTGTTGTGATTAACCATTTTTTAAAGGAGTGATAGTATTCTGGTGTCTGTGGGTTAGTGTGCTATGTGTGTGTGTTGAATGAGGCTAATGTCGTCTGCATACGTGATAAGTTTGGTGGTGGTGAATAGGGTGGTAGGTCTGCAGTGAAAAAGTTGATAAAAATGGAGAAAGAATGGTCCCTGTGGACGCCTGGTTTTGTAATTTAATGAAGTGGGAGAGATTGTTTTTGTATAAGTAATCTTTTGCAAAACGGTTGGTGATGAATTGAAGCCATTTTTTATTTTTTTTCTAAGGGGATGGAGGTTTTTGAATAAGGATGTTTGTGGGGACGGTGTCAAATGCTTTGTCTATGTCTATTGCTGTGAGTATAGATCTATGGGAAGGTGATTGTTTGAACCGTTTAATGATGTGTTGTTGAGGGAGGTGAGGGCTGTTGTTGAGTGGTTGCTTTTAAAGTCATGTTGGAAGTCTGGGAGGGAATAGATTTTTGAAATTTTAAATTTTAATATTAATTTCTCTAGCAATTTACTGTTGGAACAAAGCAGCGAAATTGGGCGATAGGAAGAGATTGGGTCTTTTTTGGTTTGAGTTTAGGGATGTATGTATGATTGTTTCCAAGATGGGAATGTTAGTTGAGTTGCAGGATTTTATGAAGATGTCTGTAATTTAGGAGATTGCGTTATCTCCCAGGTGTTTTATGTGGAAGTTGGATTCGAGTCTGGGCTCTGATGCTTGTTGAATTTGTTGAGGTTTTAATGGTTTTCTGTTAGTCCTGATTGTTTGACTGGAGGTATGGGGTTGGTATCTAGGTTTGAAATTTTCAAGTTGTTTCTTTGTTTTCCTGTTATCGGGGTTCTGTTGGATTTGCGGAGTCTTAGCGTATAGTGTTGTGCGAGGATGTTGCAGTGTTGTTTGGGAGGGGAGGGAGTTGTTAGGTAGAGATGGGATTGTGAGATGTGGGGTTTGTTTCGTGAATTGTTTAACTTTTTGAGACTTGCCAGGTTTTTTTATTGTCTTTGCGTGAGATGTTTTGTTGAAGGTATTCAGAGAATTTTTTAGTAGTGTTGGTGGTTTGAGGTTTAGTGATTTGGTTTTAGGTTTGTTATTCTGGTAGGCGATGTGGGGGTAATATGGATTTGATTTTCGAAGGGAAGTTTCTTTGTTTAATGAGTTGGCTGATGTTCGGTTTAGTTTGGGTTGTATGATTTTCTGTGTCCTTTGTGTGTAAGTTAGCAGATTTGATGATTGTTTTGTTTAAGTTTATTATATATATTATAATATATATATATATATATATAATATATATATATAATATATATATTATATATATCTTAATAATATATATTATATTATATATTATATATAATATATATATATATATATATATATCTATATATATATTATTTATGACGCCTCGTGGGTAGGAAGGTTGACTCCGACTATCATGCGAGGACGCTGTTCATCCTTCGCGTAGTATATGAGGTTTAGCTTCCTGGAGGCAAGAAATTAAACTCGCTGCGAACACTGGGGTGACAGGCTTGATAGCCGGCCTTAAGTCAATTTCTGTAATATAATATATATATATATGATATAATTATATATATTATACTATATATATATTATATATATATATATATACTATATATATATATATATATATCTATACTATATTATATATATATTATATTATATATATTATATATAATATATATAATATATATAATATATATATTTATATAAAATAAATAATTATATATATATATATACTATATATATATATATATATATATATAAATATATCTATATATATATAATATTTATATAATATATATATATATGTAGCGCAAATAAGTTGATAAGCGCTAAATTTGCGCTTTTGGCTCTTAAAGAAGTTGTTGAACGCAAAATGCAAAGCGCAACATTTTCGAAATTTCGCTGCAAACGCCAGACCGCGCACATTTTTTACCTAAGCGCAAATTGAGCTTATCGCACGCCTCGATATATATGTATACATATATTATATATATATATATATATATTATATATATATAATAATATTATATATATATATATAATATAATATATATAATATTATATATATACAGTATATATTATATTTATAATTATTTTATATATTATAATATATATATAATAATATATATATATATATATATATATATAATATATATATATATATATATATATAGTAATATAGTCATATTATATATATATAATATGATATATATATATATAATATATATATTATTATTGACATGCGATACTATGTATGACGTCATATTGTCAAGGTCCTCAACGCGAAAAAGTTAATTAATGCCTATATTAAATCAGGTATCAGATAAATTTGATATTAGTTATTTTTTTGGTATTCTGGTATCATTCTTCTCCTGAAAAGAACAATAAAAAATAAGTGAATGCTGATATTTCACTCAGATCGGACATGTCGAATATTTTTACAGATTAATCTGTAATCGGCAACATTTTTGGCCGAATAATCGGTTTACATAATCATTAATATCTGCGAGATGTGTTTTGAGCAAACATCTTCCAAAAGAAGCTTAATAGCATTCAATTACCTTGTTAACATGGCTTCGGAGAAAGATTTATCGGCATCCAACTCTATATTCGACTTCATTATTTTATAATCCGGCTCGGCTCCGGTCGCTTCCGGCCGGCTCCGGCTCCGTCCGGCTCCGGCTCCGGCTCCGACTCTCGACTCCGGCTCCGACTTTTACTCCGACTTCTGCTCCTTCTCCGGCTCCGGCTCCGGCTCCGGCTCCGGCTCCGGCCCCGGCTCCATTATTATAAAATTAAAATATGATCCTCAGGCTTCGACTCCACCCAAAATATTTTTTTGCTCATGCTCCGTATCAATTCAATTTTATCCTATCTCGGTCTGCAACTCTGCAGCCCTGCTAATTAATACTTTTTTTGATCTACTTATAATTAGCTATTACTGGTCAACAAAATTTAACTTGTGTTTTGTATCAAAAGTTAAACCAACTGAACTTATCAGTTTGATTTATTTTTCATTAGCCATAAAAGCTTTTCGACCGCTTAATTCTTTCCTTACAATTCTTAAAAACCTATTATATATATTAATATATATGTTTTCATACATACTGCACACAACAAAGGACTAACTCACCTAAAAAGAAGGGGTGTTGGATTTTCTGGTGTATATTGCCGCAGGAGTGTCTCTCTAGAGGTTTCAAAAGTAATCAGCAAGCATATTTGGATTCTATTTGGCCTGGTACCGCTTTTTCATTCCGGAAATGTCTTTGTGGAACCGCTCACCATGTTCGTCGCTAACCATTCCAAGATTTGCTGGGAAGAAATCCATGTGCGATTGCAAGAAGTGGATTTTCATAGACATGTTACATCCCACGATATTGTAAGATTTTTAAAGATAGTTCACTACTTCTTTGTAGTTTTCTGCCTTATGGTTCCTTAAGAAGTTCTGGCAAACACTTTTGAATTACTTTCTTGCAGCTTTCTCCACCTGGTTCAAATGACAACGAGCTCTATCTTGCGCATAGTTCTCGTATTGTGAGTCCAACAAAGATCCTCTCTTTGATTGCATCAACTGATCCTCGGAAATTTTTGTCTTAAGTATTTATATCCAGGACCTCTTTGCCCTATTGCTTTAATAAAGTTCTTCATCAGACCAAGCTTGATATATAGTGGAGGTAAAAATACTTTTTTCGGATCAATCACTGCTTTGCTGACAACACTCTTCATTCCTGGGATTAATGATGTTCGCTTCGGCCACTGATTCTGCAAGTATTGATTTTCCGGTCTCTGCTGTCCCACTAACAAGTGAAACAACAGTTTTTCTTGAAACCGAGCTGTAGTTCGAGCAATAGAGTAATAACTTTCAAGTCTCCACAGACATTCCACTGGCTTTCCTAATACCTTTTTTTTCCAGCAGCAGTTGCATACTCGCATATATTTCTTTCATGTTGGCAGTATGAGCTAAAACTGATGGAAAAAATATTTCCATTATGAAGTACACCTTTTAAGATGACCTTAGACGAATTTTTGAATAGACCCCATTCCTTTGTTTTATATTTGTGACTAGTGAATCCATTATAGAAGAAACGTTATTGCAAAAAACAAGTCCATCTTTAAGGAAAAAGAAATCTTAAAATTCGCTTTGCCTATCTATGAAAACATATACTTGTGTTTCTTTGTGGAGGAGATTCCATCTCGTCAATCTGGAGAATAACATTTCTACTTGCTTTTTAGATAGCGTCAAGTCTCTGACAAGGTCATTTAGATCTCCTTGTCTAAGTAAATGTGGTTCAGAAGACGGACAGGAAGCTTCAAAGGTTGAACCAAGTCATACCTGAGTGTCTACATTCTCCACGGGATCTTGTTCATCATCAGCGAGCAGGTCATTATGTGGTTGCTCTGGCACAGACAATTCTTCACTATGATGCACAGGTCTCATGACATATGATAAATTAGGGTATCTCACAGTGTCCTTTGATTTAGGAGTGATGCCACAAATATTTGTAAAACAAAAGTTACAATCTAAAGAATGATCTTTAGGATCCAGCCAAATTATTGGTAAAGCAAGTTATATGCCAAGAACTCTTTGCCCAACCTGTGATGAGTGGGATACAAATGATACAGCAAACGTGCGGAGCTTATATTTTATCTTGATCACCAAATCGGCATCCAAAGTAAAACTCATAGCACTTCTTAATGAGAGGAATAAAACCAAGTTTCTGTTTTTAAAATGTTATCTCTCCACAAATGTAGCAAGAGGAATCCGGATGATTAGCACAATGTCGAGGCATATTACCACTTGCTAACTCGTTTAACACTACATGACTAAATCTCGGATAAATAAACAGTTTAATGTTCACAGAACAATTCTAACAACCACTGGCAAGGATGGATGAACTCCTGAAGGCAGCACTCACCGGTGCTCATCATGCTTATCTGAGGCATAAATTGAAAAGCAATGCGAATATACTATAGATATATATATATATACTAATATACTATATATGATATTATATATATATATATATATTATATATATATATATATATAATATATATATAATATATATATATATATATATATATGATATTATATAATTTAAGTCAGTGACAGGACCCCACGGTACAAAGCGCCACCTGGTTGAAAAAAAATAAACCCTGGGGCGGGTCCTGGAGATACATATATCAACGACAAAAAAGATTTGAATATGAGAAATGAATATTCAGTCAATTAAAAATAAAAAAACTAAACAAAGTATATCTTGCATATAATAGTCCTAGTATTAAATCAAATATTATGAAGAATATTCACTTTTTGTAGAAACAAGAAAATAGTAGTTACTACTTAATGGGGAAATTCGATAAGAATATGGGATCATCTTTTGGCAGTGTTACGGATGTTAAATGTAAGGAAAATGACGGCGGCGAATAAGGTCCAGCTGGGAACCATCAATGAAGATATGGCGAACTAGATTGCGGTAAAACTTCGATCAAATTCAAATGGGAGGTTGGTTCGTCAACATATTGTGAAACGACCCCCCACCACCCCGCCCAAAAAAAAAAAAACCAGCCGCCCCGCTCCCCGCACCCATCCCCGACCCCCATATCGCGAATCCGATGTGATGATATTAGTGTGGCCATACGGAGGCGGTCAAGTATCACCTAGTGTAAGCGTTTTCGTCGTGGAGGAAGACATTCCGATGATCGTGTATATTTCATAAGTTTGCTCCTCTCTGAATCATTCGTGCAGCGCTCTTGCCAATATCGAAAACCTTGTCGAGAGCAGGATTAGAATGGTTGAGGAGGTAACTTGTCGAATGGCATGGTAGTACCTGAACAACTCCGAACTGAGGAGGTGGCATTTGGCTCTCTGTCAGCAATTTGCATTGCAGTTTACCTATACATGAGAGGGGTCAACATAGAAATAATTTGTTCATTGCGGGATGGAGCAGCGAAGAAATTGCTGCACAAGCAGATACGCATTGTGTTTTAGAATAAGCGTTTTAACGCTTGTACGCGCTGAGAGAATCTGAATAAAGACATAAGGTGATCTTGGTTAAGGATTGAATTCGAGAAAGGCAATCATTATAGCCATTAATTCTGCAGTGAAAATTGAACATGAGGGGGAGGGTATGGGATAAAGTTTGCGATCAGGAAAGACAGCAGATGCGCCCACCTGTTGCCCGGTTTTAGAGCAATCATAAAATACTGGAGTAACTCATATGACTGTGTGATGAGAAGGAATGACTGCCCTTTAACAAGGCAAGAGTAGATGTACGCGTATTGGAAGCAATGTGTATATATAGTATATCCCAAATTATTACCTGACTTGACCTTTTTTGCTTGTAGCTTTTTTTGGCCTGTAAAACGTTGTTGCTCAGACGGTCTTGCGTAGCAACCGTCGTACGTACTCCCTAGTTTGCCCCTTAAGGGGCTTACCCTTTTATGTTTTGGCTGATTTTCGGCCTGATACGTATAAGGCTGAAACTTGACCATTCTTTAAAAATTGGACCATTCTTAAAGTTCAGGAGGGCTTAGTGGGATTATCTGCGCACCCATACCTGCTACCTGACTTTTGGGGGGGGTAGGGAACTGTGTCTATACATAGAGATATGTAGGTACGTCTGGAACCTGTATGGATCTGTCCTAACTTTATTTCCATTCGCGTCGAACTTCCTATCAGGAAGAACAACACAAATCCAAACAAACAGTACACACGTGCTACGTGTGTATATATATATATATTATTAATTATTAATTAATATTTATATATATAATTATTATATATATATATATATCTATACTATATATAAATATATATATATATATATATATTAATATATAAATAAATAATATATATTATATATAATATATATATATATATATATTATATATTTATATATTATATATATAATATATATTATATATAATATATATATATATATATTTAATAATATAAGTATATATATATATATATAATATATATAATATATATATATTATAGATATATTTATATATATATATATATATATTAATATATATTATATATATATATAATTGCGATTATTATGCACTTATACACACACACACTCACACTCGATATTTTGATGCCTCACTTTGATGCCTCAGCAATGATGCCTCAACTTTGATGGCCCTATTATTGTTGTTCAGCTTTGATCGGTGCCTATCTTGATGGTTCTCCTTTGATGGCTCACTTTGATTGAGCAATCTTGATGACTAGCAATTATTGATGGTTCGCTTGATGACTCAGATTTATTGATGACTCAACTTTGATGATTCATCTGTTGGGGATTCAATCTTTGAAGGTTCATCTTTGATGACTTAGATTTATTGATGGTTCAGCTTTGACGGCTCACTTGATGTTCACAATCGTAGGAGTATTAGGAGTGTTCTATTAGTTGTTCATATGAGTAATTAGATGATGCCAGGTGAGTGACCAATGATGCCATGAGTGCCAATGAGTTGCAAGTGAGTGCGCGCTGAGGCCAAGTGAGTTCCACCTAGTGCAATGATGCACATAGTGGCCAACTGAGTGCCACTTTTTTAAGCTTTTCTAGCTCTGAGCCTAGATAGCTAATATGGGTGTCTACCTAGGTTAGGTATATGAATCGAATTGGTGATATTGCAAGTTGCTAGATATTTCCCTACTATGAGTTAGTCTTTTTCTAACCTTTTGCACGACAGAATATATATCTTAAGAGATACACATTTGGGACAGTGAACGCAAACGTTCCGAGTCCGCGTCCGCAGGTGAGCCCTGCCGGAACCACACGTTTGCCCGCAGGCGCATATTACGCGTAACCGCCACTGCGTGGCGCCGCAGGCGCAATATACTCGCGTAAAGCGGCCGCGTGCGCCGCAGAAGCAATAATTACGCGCGAACGAAAATATGATATCAATGTAAACTATTAAATTTCTTTTCAAATTTACTATGAATCATTCATTTTACTTCAGTATACGAAATTTATCAAACATATACTTCTACATACCTTAAGTAGTAAATCAAGTGAAATAATAGAGTGTTACTAGCACGAAAAGATTAGTAGCTTTTGTTTGTACTGTTTACTGCTTTAATCATATGCTGTTACTGTTTTTTACCACTCATATATTATTACATTCCATACCTTTAAAGCAGTAAATCCGTAATCATAGAGGTGTTACCTAGCACCTATAGGACTAGTATCCTTTTGTTTTAAACTGTTTACTGCTTTTACTCATATCGCTTTACTGCATTAAGCTTCATATATTATTAACATTAATACCTCTAAAGCAATAAATCAGTATCATAGAGGTGTTACTAGCAAGAAGGATGTGGGTGGATGGTTTTTCTTACTGCTTTACTGCTTTAACTCATATGCTTTACTGCTTAACTCATAATTTATTTATTAAATAATGTTTTTTTTTATTTTTGTTTTAAACTTTTTATTTAAAATTTAAATGTAAGAAAAACAACGCATGTCTTTCTATAAAATTTATTTTAATAAAATTGTACGAATTTTATGTAAACATATACTTTACTGCATACAGCTTTAATTTAATCTCATTATTTCATTTATTCACTTTGAGAGTATGGATGTGGAGATTTACGGTTCCGAAGTCCGCTACATGTTTAGTAGCTGGGCCGACCGGCTGTGGTAAAACCTTTCTATTATTAAATATTTAAGGAAACTGGAATTTTTGAGCAAACCCCTGTAAAAGTAATATGGTGTTATAATTTTATCAGGAAAAATTTAACAGAATATTAAGGATGTGATTCAATTTCAATGAAAGGATATACGATTATTAGATGTTTGAACAATATTACATGGACATAAAAATTATTGGTATTAGCTGATTTAATGCGCAAATTGACTTTGAAATAGCAGAAGCATTCACAGTTTATCTCACATCTAAATATCTCGGTCGTTTTTCATATCACAGATATTTTTCATAAAGCAGCATACTGCGAAGTGTTTCTTTAAAATCAGTATTGTACTGTTGTTTGGGCAGAGAGAGACATGAGTCGAATTATTGTATTGGCAACTCAAATGTTTTCCTCAAAGAAAGAGTCTTAAAGTATACTATAGGGTTACTTGATCCACCGGTTTTTGATATGTGAACTTCACCAAAAAACACGTACAGAGTGTTATCTTCGTACAACACCCGCTGGAATAGAAACTGTATACATACCTGATAATGATGATTAGTTGCAAAGTAATTTACTCTTATAAAAAATTAAGAAGCTGAAACCATCTAAAAACGTAACTAAGTAGCAGGATGAGAATTTCCAGTGTGTATGTGAATCTGTTTAATCTTATAAAAAGGAATGTTCCTTTAAACAGACATCAGACGGTAAAGCTACGCGTTATAGAAATCCATTTAAAAAACTTTCCTCCATAAAAATTTGAAAAATAAACAAGGGTCTTTACAGATCGTATCAGGGCATACGTTCGATAAATTTTTCTCCGTTAGCTCAACTGATAACTAAGTGGTTGTCACCATGATGAAGAAGGTTGCTGTCACTTCCTATAATGGTAATGAGAAGATGAGTATAATAATACAGCATTCTGTAAAAATTCGTTCCTTCAGATCAGCATTACAACTCTATATGAACAGTTATTACCCCGCACTGTACAAAATCCACAGTCACAGTTTCGTCATTCACAACCAATATATGCAGATATTACCCCACAATGCATTGGCATTACAACCTCTTTCACTTCAAAAACAACAGTTGCAAACAGAATCCTTATATTGTGAAAGACTCATTATCTTTTCAGCAGCCTCTACCTCTAGCTTATTATGATCTAAAGTGATCAGATTAACCCAATACGGAGAAAGAAGTGAAGGATATTATAATACAGACATTAACACTCCATGGAAACGCCTCTATACAAAATGCATACAAAAATTGCAGATGTTGTGGCTGCATCTACATCATCACTGGGAACTGCTACCACAAGGTGAATTGACTGAATGAAGTAACTTGAAGTGAAAAATGAAGATAATTTAAAAATATAGAGGACAGCTTACCTTTTCGAATGCGTGACCCTGGGAATATATGTAATATAATAAGTGAAAATTACTTTGAGTGACAAACGCAGATGTAATTGATGAGAAATAGTTAAGGTTCATTATTGTGGATTTGATAGCTGAACTCTCACGTAACTGGAAGAAAGGGTCTGTAAAAGGATGAATGAGATAAACAAGACTTCAGACTACTTAAATTTCCCAGAACTTTAATCTTCCAAATCACAACGATAGCAGACGGATAATATACCAAATAGTGCAAACTGATCAGTCCTCAGGTTTCTTAACGCTTCAGATAATTTAAACGTGTTACCAGAGAAGAATAAGAAAAACACTTATAATAACTAGTGGTATTAATCGTATTATGTATTATATAAAGTGATGTATATATAATAATATATATATATAATATTATATATTTATAAATATATTATAATTATAATTATATAATATATAAGATATATATATAATATATTATATTTATTAGTTGTAATGTTGTGTATACAATAAATATGTTATTTTCAACTTTTTCTTTATCCTTGGGACTTTATATCACATTTTTGTGACAAATATATATATATATATATTACTATATATAATATATATATATTATAGTATATATATTATAATATAATAATAGTAGTATATTATTATATATATATATATTACTTATATATAGCGTTACATGTGGGTCAGTAGCCAACATGGAGGCGAAGGAGGTAAGTTGTAAGTATTACTTGCATCTGAGGTAACAAATAGTTTGGGGTTCATAAGGTTTGCTTAAGGTTTCTAATATTGAAGAAAAAGAGTAAAAAATTTTAGAGGGCAAGAGCTACTCTACATAACTGTAAGAAAAATATTCCTCGGCAGAAAACATTTGCGCAGCTGATATGTGTAATGAATTGATTTTGGAATGATTAAATATAGTTATTATAATGAAGGTTTAATATATACTTTTTACTATTGACGTATATCTAGATACTTGTGGTTGAACCCTTAAAAGATAAAAAGATCAGCTCAGTTTGCCACTGCAGTGAGGTGAGAGATTTAGAGATGAACGTAAGACACTAAATATTTGACGATCAGGAATGGAATTCAGGTCGAGAGTTCGGAGCTGATTGAGTATGGTATAAGCATTACAGAACATTTCCGTAACAAACTGCTATGTTTGAAAGAGTACAGGTACTATTAAAGAACGCATGCATAGGTATTTTACTAAAAATGAATACTTTTAAATATATTGATATACTGGACGAACTAGCGTTATTCTTATAAAGTCTTACATAGACTATATAAGTCCACACTTTAGAATGTAAAAAAACTAGAAGCCATCAAAAATCTGTATGAAAAAGAAACAAAATAAAAGATAATTCAGAATAAAGGTGAATGACTATGTAAGAGTATCTGAACAGCAGAAAGGTTTAGAAAAGGATATGAGGCGATGGACTACTGAAGTTTTAAAGTGCACAATATCCGCCATTCGTCGTTAGTTTAAAGAGTTATATTACGTGAGGATTTAGATGTGAAAGATAAAAGGAAGTTTCTATAAATCAGGAAATACAGGAAATACGAATTTAGTCCTGAAACTCACGAATATAAAATAGAAAATATTAGGTTCGACGTCGAGGCCGTAGTATACATATTTGGTGAAATGGTGGGATACCTGCTAAGTTTAATACTATATAAAGCAAGTGAAATTCAGAATTATTAAATCAGTTGTCATTATAATCATGGAGAGTGTAGATCACTCTATTAACTCTTCCCTTCACCTCTTTGGATTAACACTGATAATACTCTCGGATTTACAAACTGTGCAATGAATCCGTATACAACTGAAGAGGAGAATACGAATGCAGATTATGTGAAATGATATTAAATAGCAGACTAGAATAATTTCCTCAATATATTCTGGATGTACAGAAGTGTAGAATGTGTTGAAACTATATTTCAAGTGAAAGATACTCGTGATCTGCGTAGGTCCACGATTGGTACAAAAGAATACTTCTTTGAAGAATTTACTTTGCGGAGGTCATATTTTAAATCGGTGCTTGCTATTTTTAGTCATTTAAACGTTCTCTTTGATATGAGTATTATGTGTAAGGACTTGGTATACAAAACTGAAATGCGTACCAATAGTTAATCAATTAAATTCTACAAATTGCGAGTTGAACTTCTCAAGACGTTAACAATAACGTTAATGTTGTAAACATATTGACGATGCTGCCATATCGAGTGCAATATTTTTTGCAATTTTAATGGCAACTTCAAGACTTTTATATCCAGAAACGTTAAATCTAGTATTTAAAAAGGTAGATCCAAATAATTTCTCTACATTATTGATGTTGCTGAAAATTTAATAGCTTAGTTTTCACATTTTTGACGTTGCAAATGGCAACTTCCAGTTAAATGACAAAGTTGACTATCTTTGAAAATTTATACTTTGACATCCTATAAAAGCTAGCGTGCTGAAATTTTAATCTCTCACACTTTAAAGCCTGCGTCTGTCTCATTTGCGTATAATTTCAGCTAGCGGATGAAATTTTAGCGTGCAAGCTACCCCTCCCTGAATAGGGCTTTGCCCGTTAGTGGTGGACACAACTGTAGAAAAAAAAAACAAAAAAAAAATAAAAAGAAATTTCTCAGATCATTGGACCTTTATTGAATAAGAATGAACAGAAACTATTTAAATCATCTGATTTCCATAGGGTGAAAACAATAATATATATATTAATTTTCAAGCTTCTTACCACCAACGTCATTGGCAATGTACCATTTAAGGTAGATGTCGCTTCTAAATGAGACCAGTCATTTAAATATAACTTTTAATAAGCAAATGAATAATTAATCGTTTAGTTTACAGTAATTTGCATTTGAAGGCCGATTCAAGAAATAATTACCTTTTTATGTAAATATTAAGTCTTTCTAAAAGAGACATTTGTAAATAACAATTGTAAATAAAATTTGACCGAAAACTCGTCGCAAAAAAAGAACACAATTTGAAATTAACCTGACCAAAAAAGTGATTCAGAGCTTCTACTTCATATATTTTTTATGTACCGTAGTCAACATTTTCACGACAATTTTGGTTTGGCTTTGGCAAAACTTCCATTTTTATAAACTTTGCTTCTATTGAATTTAATATTCAAAATAAACACCAGATATTTGTCTCAACATCCTCGCACAACACTAAATTCCAACATATCAAACAAACCCACTCACGCAAATAATAGAATCAATAATATGCAACCTCAAGATCAATACAACTAGGAAAATCACCCAGACCCTCCCCCCCCCACATTCATCTCCTCCAAAAACAAATAGAACTCATCAAAAACCTTAAAAAATCCCCTGCACTGACCAGACATCTCAACACTCCACATAATAACATCTATTGACGGCAACTACCGATTGATATATCATTTGATATTTCTTTCAATAAATCCCTTGGTTCTTCTCATATACATCTGCCGCCACAGCTTGGAAAAATAAGCTATGTAATTGGGTTCGGAACCCGTCGCACGGACTTTGGTTGAATGTTGTTTGTTGTTTGTTGTTGTAATTTCAGTGTCAAATCTTAAGTATCTCCGTTAGTTTAACCAACACGTCAGTTATACAGATCAGTAAAAACGGTTGTAAAATAGTATTCCATTAAGACCTTCTTCCTGCCCGTCTGACACATATCTGTCGAAGCCATAACACCCCTATTGTACGTGTGTCTCTTACTTTGAGACCGCCTGTTGCAGTTCTTCTACTATACTTACATTGGTTCTCTTGCTTTTCCGTACACATAGTATCTATGTAGTTTTCATTTAGTCAGTTTCACCTACATAACTATATGTATTTTCGTTACTAATTTCTCCTTTTCTTCCCTACAGACAAAGGAATTTATGACTAAATCTTTTAATTTACTTTAAGATATAATGTTGAAATATTATAAATTGCCCCATAATTTTCATGTAATTACACAATTGGATTAGCCGAAGGAAGTGGCTCTTATCTTGTTATTCTCTATTTTAGTTTGATGAATCTTTTTTTGTATGTTATTATCTTCTCTTCTTAATTGTGTTGTAGTTCCATAGAAGTTATATTTGGAAAGGAACCTCCTCGTTATTATATGCTTTATAAAGAATCACCTTTGTGTTTGTAATCTCATCTTGTAATTAAAACAACACGTTATGTTAATGTGATCATCCAACGAAACATGGATTTAATATGTACCTTAGTAGAATGGTCAGTCTTTGATCACAATTTAATTATCATATTGCAGTATTTTATACATTTATTAATCTCTAATTAAGCTTGATGTAACATGTCACTAAAAATACATTTATATTATTATCTTTTTATTTTATATGTACCTGTTAGTATACGAGTATATCGTCAAACATCATTAAAACCAAATTTGCATACCTTTAAAGAGATTTTTTTATTTAATCATTGTTATTTCACATTAACATAATAACCATGCAAATAAATTTCTGAAATTAAAATATAATTATCTGTGCTGTTATACATCCAAAAGCAATGACAACGGTTGATACTAAGAGGCAGTGTCCTTTAATTTAATTGGAGTCAGAGTCAGTTATTTGGATTCAGAGTTAACTAGGGGGAAGTAGAGTTATTTTTAGATTGGATTTTTAGAGTAATAAAAATCTGGATACATTTAAGTGCATAAAGTCCAAGAAGCTGATATGATTGACTTACCACAGCTATCTCATACTAAGATAATAACCCTTAGAAATAGTTCCCAATCTCCCATCTTCAGTACCGCCCAAGTATTTGTCTTAAACAGCAAGTCAAACTCATGGAAGAAAAGAGGCAATATTAATTGTAACAGCAAAATTAATATCATTTCTATCATCATTTTCCTCTCCTCTAATCTCATTTCTATCATCAATTTTTTCTATCTCAAACATTTACAACAAAACATTTAATTGGAATTAAAAAATAAAACACCTATCGACAGAAACTATCCTCTTAGCCATAGATATCAGCAAAGCTTTTGACACAATAATCCTCAGACACACTTCTCATCATCCCAAAATGCCTAAATACATCCCGCCTACATTTAACATACATTACAAGTAAATGGTTTATGCTAATTTCATATCGGGACGCACAGCCCAGGTATCAAGCAAACACAATAACTCAAAAACAGTGAAATTAAGAAATGGAGTCCCTCAGGGAGCCATCCTGTCCCCATTTCTGTTCAACCTATTTACTGCCGATATCCCTACCCTCCAATCTCCTAGCTTAAAAATAATTACATACGCAGGCGATATAACCATAACCATATCGGACCCCTCAGTACCCACAGCCACGATCCTCACTCAGACGTACATAAATCACCTGTAAGATTGGCTGACATCCAATAGAATGTCAGCCTCTGCAGAGAAATCATCTATTACCTTAATCACCACTGATAGACACCAATCATCACT
>JABUQX010063930.1:0-12500 GCA_015478945.1 Trachelipus rathkii
CAGAAGGAGGTGGATGATTGAGTATAATAAGGGTAATAGATTTGTAGGGGGAGGGATGGGGAGGAAGAGGGTAGGTGTGTTTATGGTCGAGGGTGTATAGATAGGGGGTGGAGGATAGGTTTGGGTGATGGAGGTGTACGTGATTAAGGTAAGTAAGGTGTTGTAATTTGATAGGTAGTGGCTTGTTACGCATAAATATACCACTACCGTATATTAAAGTCAGTGGGTACAAAGTGTATGTTTTAGTTATACATATTATTTATATAATTAATTAAATAATATAATAATAATATTAAATAATAATAATTAATAATTATAAATTTAATTAATTTATTTATATATATATTATTATATTTAATTATATATATATTATATATATATTATTAATAATATTATATATATTATATATTATATTATATTTATATATTATTATTTATATATATATTATATATATAATTATATATATAATTATTATATATATATATATATGTCTTACACTAATTAACTTTTTAACCTCAGTATTATATTATTGCTGTAAAGCGCGCTTTTAGTTCTAAATTATATATATTATTATCTTGTATACCCTAGAAAAAGGTGACCGTTTTCTGATCCTTTTCAAACTATAGCCCTATTTATATTAGCTCTAACTTGTATTTCTTATACTTATTAATTATGATTACTTTTGTAACTTTTACTTCTTTATCTTCATTTCCTGAGATCTATCTGGAGTCTCATTTTCCCTTCTTCATTGAATCATCAGTATGACTTTAGAACTTGTTTTTGAGTTCAATACTTTGGTGTTTAACATTAAACTTTCTATTTAACTGAATTTATGGTCTTTCTGCCTTCTATTATTGAGGATATGGGTGATTTCCTTGTTCGTTGAGTGGCGCTTGATTACATATATATAGCTTTTTATTGAACCTTGGAGTATGGATGCTTAGTCGCTACTTTCTACGAAGCTCCACTTACCTTTGGGTTCTCTTTATCTTTATTTGCTTACTCTATGTCTTAGTTTTCTGCTCGTTATCGCTCATATCAGCATCGTTGTTATGGATGCTTGTTACTTTCACTTCTCCTTTCCTGTTATTGTGCGTGTTCCTTCAAGTTCTGTTTTATTTTCTTCAAATTTATATTTCCTACTTTTCATTCACAACGATCTCCTTGAAGCTGTAACTTTATTACTCTGGTTTCACTCTTATGACGATAGACTCAACTCTCCATTTTCTTCTAATAATATTTTCAATTCTGCTCTCTTATTTGACATCTTAGAGACTGCCTTATCGTTCTTTATTGCTTTCTGATTCTATTCTTTAAGCCGATCTGGAATGGGATTTCTCTGATTGGAGGTGTTCACCGCAACTTGTAAAGTTTAACTCTTTTTAAAAAAACTCTTCTTATTATATACTTCCCTCTCAAAGAACATTTATTATATTAACCATCCCAACTTTTATTTTATCTTTAGACGTTGACTCTAAACGTCTAACTGGTGAATAACATAAACATTCTTGGTCTCACCATAAAACAAATTGTCTTGGAACCTCATATTACAATGGTTTGCTAAGGTAATGGCCCTTATCAAGAGGTACTGGGTTAAGTTATGTTTTATCAGTGTTTATTTTGCGTATGAGGTAAATTTTTTTTCTCCTCTGAACAGTTTACTTCCTGTTATATAAGTATTAAAGTGTCTTTATTAATTTCTGGCCTTGTTTGAAGATGTAACTTATTAGTTACCTCACATCGGGGTGGGTGGCTCCGGTCCTCACCCCTTTATATTGAGATATGTTATGGTTGAGTTCATTTAAAGTAAGAGACTGATAAACTGTTCATTCTAACTGATATTATCAAACTCTTCACGCTTGACTTCCTCTATCTCTATGCGGCGTTGAACGTTTTGTTCTGAGCTTTCTACTCTTTTTCTTAGGTACTTATATTGAAGTGTTACATAGTTAGCTTTACTCGGGGGAGTCTGACCTCTCGCATTATCCTTACACCCTTTATCAGCGTCGCTTTCAACTCGTTTAATCTTAACATTAAGGGTGATTCTTGCTCTCGCAATGAAGTGTTCGATGAGTAATTGATAACCACAGTTAACTTGTTTCGTATTACGTGTGATCGCTTTATCTTTATCTTTCCATATGATTACTTTGTTCTGTGGAACTCCTTTGCCTACTTCGTTTTTCGCTAATGTATTAATTTTTATTAATATCTTCCCCTCTTTAAAGCCTCATTACGTTCTGTACGCTCATATATTCTGGAAGATTATTCGTTAAGTTATGGGAATATTAATGGTGGTGTTTTTCTATGTTTATCTTTTCTTTGTCTTCTCATTACTATCCTTGATTAAAGTGGCCGATTAGCAGTGAGTTTGGTGTTGAACTGTTAAATAATATTATAATAATATATATATTATTATACAATTATATATTTATATTATATATATATATATTAATATAATAATATTATTTATTTTTATATATAATTATTTATATTATATATATATTATATATATTATTATTATATATATATATATATATATATATATTAATTATATATTATATTATACTTATATATATTATATATATAGAATATATTATAATTATATATATTAATTATATATATTATTAATTATCAATTAAATAAATAATTTTGAAAAGAGGTTTTCCGCAAAATATTATTGATTTTCTTTCGCTATGATTTAACTTTTATAAATATTATATTAAATTAATATTAATATTTTATTATTATATTATTATGTATATTATTATTATTTTTTCTTCCGAACTGATTTTGTATATTTATATGAAAGTTTGTCGAGGTTTATTTTCTTTCATTTTAAAGATTAATCTCAGAGACAGGATTATTTATATATAGTACAATTTTTGTTTGAATTTAAATTTAAACCGCAATTATTATTTATAATATTCGCAAGATCATATATATCGATGTTAATAATTTAACCATTTACAGTAACAAGTTAGAATTTATTTAGTATGTTTTATATATTTTGCATCAATTATAACAAAGGAGTATGGAATCCTAAAATTATATTTTTTATTTTGTTTGATTAACCCTCTATTATTTTAGTGTAAATTTAAACAGCTAACGCCCGGGTAACGACAATACTCTGTCCGGATTTATCTTACTATTAATGATTATTTTGGCCGGGTGCCTCATGGGTAGACCGGGGCTTACGGGGCGAGGTTGCCGGGGCTTACGGTCGGTTCCTAATTGTTCGGATTTTGCGGATGGTTTAATTTAGCGGATTTAGCTTTTGAATATAAGAAATATATAGTTTGCGGTTGCGGATATTCACGCTACACTGCTAATATATATATTTTATATATATATATTATTTTAATATATATATATATTATATTATATAATATATATATTATATAATTATATAAATTAATTATAAATATTCTATATTTATATAATATTATTTATTATAATTTATATATTAATTATTATTATTTATAATATATATTATATATATTATTATATATTTAATATATCATATTAGATAAATTAGTATATATATCAACAAAATTTCTTAAATTATTTTAGGTTTAAAGTTGAGATTTATGATAAAAATTAATGTAAATTTATTTACATTCATATAACGTCAGAATTATAAGGAACAATCTCTTCATATTCTTCGAATTTGTAAATTTGTTATACGTTCTCGGTAAAGTCTCTATGAATTTATATTTTTTTTATCCATATGAAAAAAAAAAAAAATTTATTCACTTTTTATTCTTTTAATTTGTAAATGGTTAAACTACTTTATCTTAAGATTCTAAATTCTTGAAGTAGTAGTGGCTCGAAAGTTTTACCCTAAGTAGTAGTTAGTAGTTTAGTGTTTATAGTATAACATCAATATAAATAGAGTAAGCAATGATTATTAGTAGTAGGCAGTAACTAGTGTTGGTAAAATAATAATACTTCAAAATAATAATAATAATATATAATAATAATATCATAATATTAATATTTATAAATAAATTATAATTTATATAATTATAATTAATATATATAGTTAAAATAATCATACTCATTAAATATTATAAAATAAAAAAAATATAATTTAGAATAATAATAATTTTATATAAATAATATTAATATAATATAATATATTATAAATATAATAATTTAAATTAATAATAATAATTATAATTAATAATTAATATAATATTATATATAATAATAATATAATTAAAATTATTATCAAACAAAATGTTTTTAAAAAGTTTGTTATATTAACCATGTGACAAACAAGAATAATTATAAACACTAAAACAACCATAAATAAAATATCAATAAAAAATATACCGTAAAAAATTCTTGATATTATTTAAATTTATATTTATATAATATATATTCATTAATATCTATACTTAATTGTATATATATATATATTCAATTATTAAATTATATAAATATATATTATATGTTATTATTATTAAATTTTAATGTTAAGCATAATAATTAATTGTTAATCGGTAATAGGTATTAGGATAAAAATAGATAATAATACATTTAAATAATATTAGGGAAAAAGTATTGAAATAAAATCTAGAATAAGTTATTCATAATAATCAAATTTACGAGGGATTGCGTTTAATGCAAGTTAATAATTAGTAAGATAAGAATGCATAAAGGTATTTAAATGATAATTTAAATCAAAATAATAAAATTATATGAAAAGAAATTAAAAATAAAATTGGATAAATTTTAGATATAATTTTTCTGGCTTAATTATTGCTTAGAATCAGTAATATTAATATACTTCTAATAAATTCCAATAATATATTGGATACAATACTATTAATTGTTTAATACAATATATAATATATGAGTAAACTTATTGGGGATTAAATAGTATGAATTAATAATATGAAAACAGGTTTACTAAACTTGTAGAATAATGGCAAATATTATAATGATAATTAGAATAATAATTCATATTGATGTGTATATAATCATTAATTCATCTTTAATAGCCTCTGGTTTAATAATGTATTCTCTCTCTCTCATATATATATATATATATATATATATTATATATTATATATACTATATATATATATAGTATATATATATACAATAATATTATAAAATTGTGAAAATATAATATTGTATATATCACATTTTAATATATAAACTATAACTGCACAAATAAGTGAGTCTGACCTCACAAATGTATTATATTATTTATTATAATAAGCTCATTTAATAATTGATTATCTATTATTTTGGTATATGCCTATCTAAAAATAACTATAGTAAATTTGTCTCTTAGAATGTATAAAAAGGATTTATAGAAAATATACTTTAATGTTTATTAAACATAACCCATTTAATTTTTCGTTGGAAATAGTTGAATTAATTTTAGATTGTTACAATAATAAAGGATTATTAAATATATTTATTAAATAAAATATTATTAATAATAATATTAATATTAATATATATATATATTATATAAAATATTATAATATATTAATATTATATTATATATTTAATATATCTAATATATTAATTATTTATATTATCTATATATATTATATTAATATATATAATATATAATATATATTATATATATATTTATTATATTTATACTTACAAGATTAAAAATGAATTTATGGGTATTCTTTTTATTATTATACTGTAGGGTGCTCCGGTATATAGTGCTATATATATAGCTTATTTTATTATAAGCACTTTGAAAAATACGATAAGTGGATATTTCTTTTTTATTAAAATAGGAGTAAGCGAGATATTTTTTAGAAAATATAGCCGGATTATATATACTCATATTAATTTCTGCTGACTATTTATATATATATATATATATTATATATATATATTATATATATATTATATATTTAATATATAATATTATTATATAATATATATATTAATAATATATTAATATATATATATTATTAATTATATAATATATATATAATATATATTATTAATATTTATTCTGAGATAGATCGGCTTCAAGAGTTATAAATTAGAGAAAACGATCAATTATCTTTATTGGCTTAATATATGATAATATGGCTTATAACGATTATAAATTTTCTCTTATTTATTTTTTCTTGTTGCGAATTATTTTAGTTGCTTCAATCCATAACAAATATTTCAGCACTACTTTTACAATAATAAATTATAAAATATTATGTAAATATTGATCTTACAATAAATTACGTGTAAAGAATTTCTTAATTGCTTTATTATTAACATATGCTTAATTATTTTGCTAATTTTTACATATTAAAAATGCGATATTCGTGCCTATAATTGAATAGCAGGAATATTGCGTATGATTAAGAGAATTTTCCTATATTATTAAAAGTTTATTGTATATTATTTGTTTGCTTTTATATTGGTAGTTACTTTTTTTGAATGCTCTTAGCCTATATTACTTTATTGACTAAAATATTGGAGAGAACAAGAACTATATTTATTTTATTTTTAAACTTTATTTTAAACTATTATATATTATATTATATTTATTATACTATAATTATTATTTATATTATATATATTATTAATATAATATTAATATATAATATAATATTTAATTTAATATAATATATTAATTATAATATATTTTACTATTATATTACTATATATTATATATATAATTAATAATAATTTTTTATTATTATATATATATATTTTATATATATATTATTATATAAGTACTATAATAATATATTTATATATATATCATATAATATAATTATATTATATATTTATATTATATTAATATATAATCTATATATATATAATATATATCTACTATATAATATATGCGAGAAGGAGAGAGATGAAGTAGAGAGACAGAGTCATGTAAGCATTGACGACGAGTGAGCAAC
This sequence comes from Trachelipus rathkii, assembly GCA_015478945.1. Classification (NCBI taxonomy): domain Eukaryota; kingdom Metazoa; phylum Arthropoda; class Malacostraca; order Isopoda; family Trachelipodidae; genus Trachelipus; species Trachelipus rathkii. The sequence continues at coordinate 6,897 of JABUQX010063930.1, forward strand.
AAGAGTAGTACAATTTGTTCATATGGACAATCTTTATATATAGATATATATTATATTTATTAGAGTAAACACATTTAATTCTTTGCAGTACAAATGAATGTATATAATTTATTATTTTTTTATAATTAATATAATAATATATAAAAGGACTTAATTTCAGGCTAATTATTTTAATAACTCTACATCGAATTTAAAAATATGCGGTTAAAACTTATTATTAATTTATTGTGTTTTGGTTAGGCTAGTTGTTGGATAGCCTACGGTATGGATGATATAGCTTTAACTCTGTGATTAAGTGTGAAAACCTTAGACTGAGATTTATATTTTTTTATAAAAATAACAGGATAAACTCTAAAAAAATTATTTTTCTATCTACAAATCAATATATAATATAATATACATGAGAGTTATTATGTGAATATATATATGTATAATGAGCATAGTTAGTTTTATTTCGGCGTGTGCTCATACAATTGATTATAGATAACATATATAGATAAAAAAGAATTCAATGTACTTAGATACTAAAATTTTACTAATTATAAAATAATATATATTATATATTTTAAGAATATATTTATAAAAACATATTTATAGATTATTGACACTATCTTTCTTAATCTCGATGAGGAGTGATTCACTGAGTGCTATTGACACCGCCGCGGAATGCACACCTCGGCTTTTTTGATTGGGATTGGATGAGAAGTTAAAAGTTGGTCAAAGATACAAAGACAAAAGTTGATGTGCGGTATTTTAGAGCTTCACCGGCTCGTTTGAAAAGAACCGGAAAATTGTGTAGTAGGTTGATTGATGGGACTTGGGGATATAATAATTATTTACGTTTATCGGGTTTAATAAAAATAGACTCTAAGTATTTTTGTTTTTAATTTGGTTTTCTCTACTTCTCTTATATCTCAATTATTAGACTATTTCTCATGTTTCATAGGTATAACAACAAATTGATTGATTTTTCTAAAAAATCTTACATTGATATCATTACCTACTATGTGATTTAATTAGTCTTAGAATAAAAGAATAAAAGTAATTAGAGTGCTACCGAGCAGGTCCTATTCAGGTGTAGTTATACTGTTACGTGGCCTTTCCGGGTCGTGGAAGGGTTTTATCAGTGTTTCAGGACTAATTTTTCCAAGAACTGGTGACACATCTAGTTCACAGGGGTTGGAGAGACTTCATTATAACTGCATGGGTGGGAAACAGAGCTGGTCCAAAGCCATTGTGAATTTAATTTTCAAACGGGATGTAGCCTTTATGTAAGAGCTTAACGTGGAACGTGAAGAAGTTATAAATTAAAAAGTGCCAATTTCAAACACAACACAACCCCGAGAACATTAAAAAACAATAACAGTTCGAAAGGATTTCCTCGAAAAACAGTTCGCAACTAAGAAACCCTATCAATACGGTGTGTCCCTACGTAAAGCGTTCTCTGAGGCACCTAAAGTACAGGATAGGAAAAATAAACTTGCTTAAGATTTGCCTGAATATTAATAATAGAAAGTACGTCATCATTATTAGTTCAAACTAAGAAGAGCAGCAACGTAGCTATTAGTGATCGTGGTTGTCTCATCGTCAAGACCCATCACACTCCCTCAGAAGTAGCTTCCCATCCTGTCGCAGTGCGGGGTAAACTTTGAAGGAAGGTGCTTCCTCGTCACTATACCCCCAACACTTTGAGACAAAGAAGTGGGAAAGCGGAATCCAAGAGGCATGAAGCAAGCCATTTCTTGGTGAGAGTCATTCCTCTCAGTCTCTTTAGGGTATATAATAGTTGAAGTATATATTATAGTATCTCTCTCCTTCTTATATCGCATACGCATTTCTTCCTCGATCATATCAAATTTCGATAATTTGATGTTAGACCTTAGAGTAGGTTTCGGAAGACACATGATCACATAATTGATCCTCTTATCCATGGTCACTTAATTGTAATCGTTTTTTCGAATGAAGAGGGAGGAGTAATATATGACTCTTTTGGTAATCAAATTTATTACCAAGCAAGATTACAATTCGTTGAAACTTCCTTCTTAAATAGTAATGATTGTATTTATATATATTATTCTCTAATTAGTAATAAAGTTATAATATTGATGAACTCCTCTATGCTAAAACATATCGTTAAGAAATATAGAGATTATATTGAAGAAGTCTTTCGATTTTACAGGTGTATGTTAAAGGGAGGGAGTAGCTCCCATTACTCGATTATGCAGTGAGAATTAAATTTAGAAATGCTCGGATTATCCACTTTCGATTCAATACGGATAACGATGCGCAGATTACGTTTAGAGAACTCTTTCTCATTTACAAATTGCTATCAGCCAATTACTAGATCTCCTCTCATGATACTACAGAGAAATTACCTATAGTAATGATTTTGATGGAATTAATTTGAAATTTTAAATGGCTTCCGACTGAACATTTTTTAACAAATTTTTTTTCACCATAAATACGGAGCTCGACATAATACCCTCCCCGTCGTGGGGGTAGAATAAGAATGGCTTAATCGTTGAATCGCCGTTTACGACTCGCAAAGCAGAAGAGAAAGTCAACAAGTCACACAATAAAAGAAGTTATTTATTATCGACCAATTTGAGAGGAGATAAGTCGACTGATAAATCTATCTCTATAGTATTAGTCTCAGACTGCAGGATGAGATTATTCTCATACTACCAAAGAGCGTCATTATGATAGCTCGCTAAGCCAATGTGTCATTTGAATAAGCGAATGAATCCCCACTCCCAATAATGATTTACAAATTATACAAGAGGAAGAAATTTCAACCGTCAACTATATAACTTTAAACTGTTAGCAGTATGGACCTTAAGTACATAAGAGCTTTGTGGTTCATAGGAAAGATTATTTCTTTGACTTACTATATCATTTTTCAGATTATGTTAGTTAAGGGTCGATATATTGTTTCAATGTACAATATTATTTATATTGAATCTGCTAACCAATTATTGCACCGCAAGTTCCTACTTTACCTTATTATTAATATATAATTATTATCCTCACACAGTAACGATCAATCTCACTCTATTTTCAAAAAAATGGAAAGGTGTGATCTCACCGTAGAAAGTAAGCGTAACTGTACACGTGAGCATGAATGTTGGGGGGAACGAGCTTATTTGTGGAGTAGATTAATCAATTTGTGTTATTGTTTGCCTGTAACTTTTGTATGAATAAATATAAATTTTAGGGACTATTCGGGGAAATATTAATTTTTAACTATAGTAGATAAGACGTTATTCATAACGATAATCATAATGAACAGTAGAAATTTATATAGTCGTAATTATTTCAATATTATGAATAATTATTACAATGTAACCATAGTATTGACGAATTTTTATACTTAATAATTGCTTTTTTAGGTAATTCGGAAATATTAATTTTAGTATACAAATATAATTATAATAATAATGCACGTGTCGGTTATTTGTTTCTAATTTCTATATAATAATTATTTAATTGAGCATGCAATACTTAATGGCCATAAATAGTAATCATATTAGGTATTTTAGTTAATATTGTTTAATTATAATTAATTACGTGGGTATGATGGAATGTTAATTAGATTAAATGATTTAGCAATGGAGTAGAAATATCACTTGTAAGGATGATCAAGGGCAGGGGGGGATTCCTAGTGACTCACCCCCTCCCCCACAGAAGTCGCTTGTCACTGAGTCAGTAGGAGTAGAGTCATCTTCAACTTTAAATTGTAACTCAACGCATGATGAGGTTAATAACAATAATAGCAATAATAATAATAATGATTGTAGAACTAGGAATGATAGTCGTAGTGATGGCAATAACGGTTTTGTAAGTTCTCATAATTGTATTGAAAATAATAACGCTGTGACTTTTGAAAACAATAGCTTTGTGAATGAGTCGCTGCCTCCACCGACGGAGTCAACCTATCCCCCTGCCCCAGTCACTGGGGAGAAGGCGGGAATGGAGGCGATTCTGACTTGTGAATCTATACTTATTGATAAAAATAATGATAAAAATGAATTTGTAATTAATGAAAGGGGCGAAATTCCCTTTCTGAAAATGAATTGTATTAGTTTTAGAGATGAAGGAGATTCTTCTTCTTCCGATAAGCATGAGGGATCATTAATTTTAAGAAATAATGCATGTGACTTGTCTGATAATGCTGTGGTGGAAGTTTCTGGCAACTCAACTAAAATCGTTGCTGCTGTTAAAGAAGTAGTTTTTGATAAATTGTATTATATTTCGGACGCAACTAACAATGAGACTTATTTACTAGACTGTGGGAGTTGCCTCGACCTTTTAATTGCTACTGAATTGGATAAGGAGGAGGCCCCGATTGGGAGTGCCAGGGCCGCGAACGGAGGCTGTATCCATATTTATAAAAAAATAATGACTAAAGTTGACTTGGGGTTGGGCAGACCTTATGACTTGCATGCATACGCTTCAGATATTAAATTCAATGTCTTAGGCATGCCTTTTCTCAAAAAACACGGGTTCATCATTGACTTTAGGTACCATTTTTTACTAGATACCAGCACGAGACGTAGTATTTCTCTTAGTAATGAGGCTTTCGATTTTTCGAAGCATGTACGAAATTCTATATTCCCTCTGGCCGCTGTCTCTTTAAATATACCGCTTTGCGAATACGAATTAGTTAATAATTTAATTAGGAAGTACCAGGTCTTATTCTTAAATCCTTATGAAGCACCTAATTTAAATTTAAAGAATGATCAACTCAAAAGATGGCGCTTTATTTGTACAAAGTACCGGAGAAAAGGGGGCGGGGCTTATGTTAACAGTTGTGAGTACGATTTTGCCGCTCGCTCACAACCCAATAGTGACGAAACTGTAGGGGAGGGGGGAGGGGGGAGTAAGGATTGTACTGTTGGAAGGGGGGTTGAAGATTGCACTGTTGATGAGGGGGGAGGGGAGAGAGAAGAATGTCCTTTGAAGGAGGAAATTTTATGCGAGTTAGCGGCAAACTACCCATACCATGTGAATGTTGATGGATCGCCGATACAATTGAGGAGTAGAAGCATAGCTCCACATCTTTTTGAGAAAGCAAGGGAGGAAATCAATAAATTATTGGACGCGGGGGTCATTTCGCGGGGGCGAAGCAATTGGGGTTTTCCAACTAGCTTTTTGCCAAAGTCGGACGGAAGGGTTCGTTTGGTCGTTGATCTGAGGTTATTAAACCAAAGATCAACCTCTGACAATTTTACCCTACCCAAGATTAAGGATATTATATTGCAATTGCAACATTGCAAGTTATTAACAAGGCTAGACGTTCGGCAAGCTTACTATAACGTGCCAGTCAGCGAGGAAACAAAGAAATATTTCACTATTACTTGTCCTTTTGGTAATTACAGTTTTAACTATTTAATACAAGGACATAAGTGTTCTTCTAGTGCCTTCCAGCGCTTCATGTCAATCTTGCTTGGGGATTTAAAGAATGTTTTTGTTTATCTAGATGACATCCTAATTGCCAGTTCGACTCTTGAAGAGCATGTTGCAATGTTGGAGAAGGTTTTGGAGAGATTAAAATATATGAAAATTTATCTGAACCCAAAAAAATGTGTACTTGCGGTCGGAGAA
>JABUQX010063930.1:20000-35640 GCA_015478945.1 Trachelipus rathkii
GTATTGTTGGTATTAAATTTGAAAGAAATAAAACTGTTTCGTTTTTTTTTTAATGAATTCTTTTGTGATCTCATGTGAGGATTATTAAAATGAGTGTTAGTAAATAAACACTAAATATATATATATATTTGGGAATATATATCTTTTTTCAGACGGCAAAAATCTTTTATTCTCATATTATATATAATATTATATATTATATATAATATAATTATATATTTATATATATATATTATATATATATATATTAATAATATAATATATATATATATTATAAATATAATATATACTTAATATATATAATATATATATATATACTATATATTATATATATATATATATATATACAAGGGTTCCAACCATCCTTCTATGAATATAAATAAGTACCGAGTTTCAAAACCGTGATATCGAAGCAGGTGACTTGAAAACTGTTCCGAGATGCCTCTTTTTCGGGGGAGGCCGATCGGACTAGAGCCTCCTTTACATTATCTAACGGCTACGCTGTTGTCGATGGCTCGAGTTCTGACGCGAGTAATTTTTTTCTTCGTCTTATTAATGCAAATTTGTGCCCATGTTGACTTTGCTTGACTTTGGTTGGTTGCTCCTGTAACCCTGGAGCACCACAGAAAATACCGTTGCGCAGGCCCCAAGCAGGGAGTTCCAAGACACCATTATGAGGGTTTAAATAAGTACCGAGTTTTAAAGCAGTGATATCAGAGCAGGAGACTTGAAAACTGTTCCGAGATGCCTTCTTTTTTCTGGAGAGGCGGATCGGACTAGTGGTAGAACCTCCTGTACATTGCCTAACGGCGACGCTATGGCAAGGGTTCGAGTCCTGCCGCGAGGGAAATTTTTCTTCGTCTTATTATTGCAAATTTTATGGCAAAAAGCATGTTATGCCCATTTCGGCGTTCCTTGACTTTGGTTGGTTGCTCCTGTAACCCGGGGACATCCCAGCAAAATGCCTTGTAGCCCCAGCAGGTGTTCCAACCACCCTTCTGTGGATTTAATAAGTACCGAGTTTCAAAGCAATGATATCGAAGCAGGAGATTTGAAAACTGTTCCAAGATGTCTTCTTTTTCTGGAGAGGCGGATCGGACTATTGGTAGAGCCTCCTGTACATTATTTAAAGGCGACGCTGCTGTCGGTGGTTTGTCCTGGAGCGATTAAGAATTTTCTTCGTCTAATTATTGCAAATTGGTCGCAGCAAGCATGTTGTGCCCATGTCCGCGTTGCTTGACTTTGATTAGTTGCTCCTGTAACCCAGGAGCACCCCAGCAGAAAACCGTGTAGCCCCAGCAGGGGTTCCAAACACCCTTCTGTGGATTTAAATAAGTACCGAATTTCAAAGTAGTGATATCGAAGCAGATTTGAAAACTGTTCCGAGATGCCTTCTTTTTCGGGGGAGGTGGATCGGACCATTAGTAGAGCCTCCTGTATATTGTCTAACGTCGACGCTGTTGCGATGGTTCGAGTCCTGGCAAGAGTGAAATTTTTGTTTGTCTCATTATTACAAATTTGTCGCAACAAGCATGTTGTGCACATATCGGCATTCCTTGAATTTGGTTGGTTGCTTCTGTAACTCAGGAGCGCCTCAGAAGAATGTCGTGTAGCCCCAGCAGGGGTTCCAAGCACATTTCTATTTATTTAAATAAGTACCGAGTTTTAAAGCAGTGATATCCAAGAAGGAGACTTGAAAACTGTTCCGAGATGCCTTTTTCTGGAGAGGCGGATCGGACTAGTGGTAGAGAATCCTGTACATTATTTAAAGACGACGCTGTTGTCGGTGGTTTGAGTCCTGGAGCGAGTGAAATTTTTCTTCGTCACATGATTGCAATTGTCGTAACAAGACGATGTGTGCCATGGGAGTTGCTTTGACTTTATTTGGTTGCTCCCGTAGCCCAGGAACATCCCAGCAGAATGCCGTGTAGCTCTTCAGGAGCTGCAAGTACCCTATATATACATATATTATTATATAAATCCAAGTAATAAATAATAATAATATAAAGAATATATAAAATAAATATAAAAAATATAAATATAGTATAATATATAATATATAGTAATAAATATCATATAAATATAAAATATATTATATATACTTATATATATATAGTATATATATAATATATTATATAAATATATATATATATAATATATTTCTCAAATGGACCAATTTCCAGCTTTTATTGGCCCTTAAATCAACCACAAAAGAAAAAATAATAATTTTATATTTTCACTCCCGGCTCCGGCTCCGGCTCCGGGTTCTGGCTCCGCAAGTCTGGCTCCGACTCAGTCTAAGGTTTCTGAGTTTGAAAATTGTTCAGTACTTTTAGGAAATAGGTTTTTCACGTACAAAAAATATTTTTTAAAAAAAATATATGCATATGATACAACTCCGACTCCGACTCCGGCCCCACCAAGGTTTCTGCACTATTTGAAAATTGTTTAAGATATGTATTTGGGTAACATTATTCAGACAAAAAATATTTACTTGAAAAAATTACAATATACAGGAATCCGGTTTCAAGCGTCCTGGCACCGGCTCCGGCTCCGGCTCCGGCTCCGGCTCCGGCTCCGGCTCCGGCTCCGGCTCCGACTCCGACTCCGACTTCGACTAAGGTTTCTGCACTATTTCAAAAAAATTGCTCAGCACATCTTCTGGGAATAAATTTTTAACCTAAAAAATATTTTTCGTAAAATTTTCATTCCCCGGCTCCGACTCCGCACCGAAACTGGCTCAGGATCCGAATCCGACTAAGGATTCTGCACCATTTGAAAATTGTTCGGTACGTTTTTTGGCAATAAATTTTTCACCTAAAAAAATATTTCTTGAAAAAAAAATCATACCCAGGATCAAGCTCCGGCTCCGACTTCGGCTTTGGCTTCGGATTCGACAAAGGTTTCTGCACTATTTGAAAGTCTGTTCAGCATGATCTTGTGTTAATAAATTTTTCACCTAAAAAATATTTTTCGAAAAAATTTCATACACCGGCTCCGACTCCGGGTCCGACTCCGACTCCGACTCCGGGTCCGACTCCTTCTTCGCTCCGACTCCGGATCCGGATCTGACTAAGGATTCTGCACTATTTGAAAAGTGTTCTTCATCACGTCTTCTGACAATATATATTTTCACCTAAAGCAATATTTCCTGAAAAATTCAATACCCAGGATCCGGCTCCGGCTACGGCTGCGGCATCACGCAGGATACACATACCAATCCTTCGTCTCCGGTTCCACTTCTTCTTCGGACTCCGGATCCGACTAGGTTTCTGCCTATTTGAAAATTGTTCTGAACTGCAATAAATTTTTCACCTAAAAAATATTTTTCGAAAAAATTTCATCCACCAGCTCCGGCTCCGGCTCCGGATCCGGATCTGACTAAGGATTCTGCACCATTTGAAAATTGTTCAGTAAGTTTTCTGGCAATAAATTTTTCACCTAAAAAAAAAAATTTCTTAAAAAAATTCATACCCAGGATCCGACTCTTGCTCCGGCTTTGGCTCCTGCTCCGACTTGAGCTCCGGATCCGACCAAGGTTTCTGCACTATTTGAAAACTGTTCAGCACTTGTTCTACTAGAAAATGCTTTTCACCTAAAAAAATATTTATCGAAAAAATTTCATACTCCGGCTCCGACTTCGACTCCGCTCTGACTAAAGATTCTGCACTATTTGAAAATTGTTCAGCACGTCTTCTGACAATATATTTTTCACCTAAAAAAATATTTCCTGAAAAAAACATTCAATACCCAGGATCCGGCTCGGACTCGGGCTAGGGCTAGGGGGCTCGGGCTCGGGCTCGGGCTCCGACTTCGGCTTCGGCTTCCGGCTTTCGGCATTCAGGTCTTCGGCTCCGGATCCGTCTAAGGTTTCTGTACTATTTGAAAATTGTTCAGAACTTCTTCTGACAATAAATTTTTCACCTTAAAAATATTTTTCGAAAAAATTTCATACTCTGGCTCCGGCTCCGACTCGGCTCCGACTTCGGACTACAGAATTCCGGCTCCCGGATCGACTAAGGATTCTTGCCTTATTTTAAAATTGTTCAGTATGTTTTCTGTGGAGATAAATTTTCACCTAAAAAATATTTCTATGAGAAAAAATTCATACCCAGGATCCGGCTCCGGCTCCGGCTTCGACTTCGACTTTGGCTTCAGCTCCGGATCCGAATAAGGTTTCTGCACTATTTGAAAATTGTTCAGCACGTCTTTTGGTAATAAATTTCACCTAAAAAATATTTTTCGAAAAAATTTCATACTCCGGCTCCGACTATGGCTCCAATTCCGCTCCGACTCCGGATCCGAAACCGACTAAGGATTCTGCACTATTTGAAAATTGTTTTGCTACGTCTTCTGGAACAACCATATTTTTAACCTAAAAAAAATTATTCCTGAAAAAAATTATAACGGATCGGCTACGGCTCCGCTCGCTCCGACTCCGGCTTCGGCTCCGACAAAGGATCCGGATCCGAATAGGGTTTCTGCACTATTTGAAAATTGTTCAGCACGTCTTATGCTAATAAATTTTTCCCCTAAAAAATATTTTTCGAAATAATTTCTTACTCCGGCTCCGACTCCGGATCCGGATCCGACTAAGGATTCCACTATTTGAAAATTGTTCAGCACGTCTTCTGACAATATATTTTTCATCTAAAAAAAATTATTTCTTAAAAAGAATTTCATAACCGGCTCCTGCTCCGGCTCGGCTCGGCTCCGGCTCGGCTCCGGTATCCAACTTCGGCTCGGCTCCGGATCGCGACTAAGGTTTTTGCACTATTTGTGAATTATTCAGCACGTCTTCTGACAATAAATTTTTCACCTAAAAAAATTTTTAGTGAAAAAAATTCATACTCCGGCTCCGGCTCCGGCTCCGGCTCCGGCTCCGGCTCCTGCTCCGGCTCCGGCTCCGGCTCCGACTTCGGCTTCGGACTTTCGCTTCCGGGATCATACTAAGGTTCTGTACTTTTATTATTGAAAATTGCTCAGCACGTCTTTTAGTGACATTAAAATTTTTCACACTAAAAAAATATTTCTTGAAAAAAAAAGTTTCATACCCAAGGATCCGGCTTCGGCTTCTCGGCTTCGGCTTCGGCTTCGGATCGACTAAGGTTTCTGCACCATTTGAAAATTGTTCAGCAGGTTTTTTGGCAATAAATTTTTCACCTAAAAAAATATTTTTCGAAAAAATTTTATACTCCGGTTCCGACTACGGATCCCTATCTGACTAAGGATTCTGCAGTATTTCAAAAATACTTCAAAAAATTTCATATTCTGGCTCCGGCTCCGACTCCGACTTAGACTTCCGATTCTCCCACCTCCGGCTCCGACTAAGGATTCTGCATATTGAAAATTGTTCTATACTTACGCCAATAAATTTTTTCACATAAAAAAATATTTTTCTTGAAAAAAATTTATACCCAGCATCCGGCTCCAGCTCCGGCTCCGGCTCCGGCTCCGGCTCCGGCTCCGGCTCCGGCTCCTGCTCCGGATCCGACTAAGGTTTCTGCACTATTTGAAAATTGTTCAGTACGTCTTCTGGCAATAATTTTTCACCTAAAAAATATTTTTTTAAAAATTTCAAACTCTGGATCCGACTCCGACTTTGACTACGCTCCGACTCCGGATCTGGATCCGACTAAGGATTCTGCACTATTTGAAAATTGTTCAGTACGTTTTCTGGCAATAAATTTTTCATCTAGAAAATTATTTCATGAAAAATATTTATACCCAAGATCTGGCTCGATTCCGGCTCCGGCCCCGACTCTGGCTCCGGCTTCGGCTCCGGCTCCAGCTTTGAACCTTTATTTGCTGATGTAAAATCCGATAAGAATGGGTGGGAGGTGAGAATATGAAAAAAAAATTAGAATTTTCTAACTCTATGTAACACAAAAACATTTTTTTTATTTTTAAACCCGGAATTGCAATTTTGACTGGAAATGAAATTTTTTAGTGAGGCTACCTGAGAGAAAAATAAATTTCTTATTTTTTTCTTATTATTTTTTTCTCTCTTTATTATCTAAAAAATCATTTTAAAGTGAATTTTAAAAAAATAATTTTACACCATGGTGTTTAGGAGGAATTTTCTAATAATCTAGATAATAAAATAAAAAAAAAAAAAAAAAAAAAGTTTAAATTTTGAGTTTGTTTTCAAAAAGTAGGGGGTCTTAGGATAAAGTCTCGCCTTTATTAAACAACACAAAAGATGGCAATTTTTCAGATTATATATTATATTTATATATATATATATATATATATATAATATATATACTATATATATAATATATATATATATATATTATAATAAAGCATATTATATATAACATTATATTATATATATAATATATATATATTTATCAGTGGCGGCTTTTGGGGGTAGGCCGAGTAGGACAATGACCTACTTGCCTCAGTGAACCCAAAAATTATAAAAAAAAAATTCGAGCATATATATATATATATATATATTAGGTATATATAAATATATATATTATTATTAGTATATAATTATATATATATAATATATTTATATAATATATATATATATATATATATATATATATATATGTGTATATCATATATGATTTCGTTCGAAGGCTCACTGATAAGCCGCCGACTTAAAATTTCTATTCGATTCCCTTTTTTAATATTAGCGATTGGTGGCAACGTTATTTCTCTGAGTCAAAAAAAATATTCCATCTTCCTATATGGCGTAGGCAACTCCGTATTGCTACGACTCAATTAGCAGTATATTTTTTTTAAAGAACCCCAATATTAAATTTACATTTAGAAGAATAATAATTAAAATTATTAATAATATAAATAATAATTATTTAACTAATTAATTAATTTTTATGCTGACTTGATCACTCTTCTATATACCGACTTATTAATAATATATTCAGTATAGAATCATTACTCATTCTTCCAACCGAGTCTGCCCTACTAGTTGAGTCGACTCATTCTAGGTCTAGTAAGCTAATTTGCTCGCCAGGACAAGTAATTTTATTTTTCATGTTATTAATGAAGAATGTTATCTGTGTGGAGTATGGATTAGTAATAATAAGTTTTCATATTATTTTATTAATATTAATTTACTTATACTGATTTTGTGCTTTTAATAAAATTGAGTTCTTAGTTTTTATAAATACGGGGATATTGAATTCGTATGCGATTTAGAAAATCAATAAAATTATAATAAATTTTTTCCTGAGTGTTGTAGGCCTCATATAATATATTATATATTAATATATATATATATATATTATATATAAATATATATAGTTATAATATATATTTTATATATATATATATAATATATATTATATATAATATAATATTATAATATATATATATATATCTATAATATATATATTATTATATATATTATATATATTAATTGAATTGTGCTCTATCAAGGAATTTGACCACGCAGCCGCCATGATACTTACTATTATACTATTACTATATATATATATACTATTTATATATATAACTCATTATCATAATAATAAAATCTTACTATCTATATACCATATATATATATATATACCATTATCATATAGGGCTTATACTAGTATATCCTATGTAGTTATTCACTGGGATTCTAAAATATTTATTTGGAAACCACTTAAAATAAATAACGCGTGAAACTCTTAAAGATATAAAAACCTAAACGAGAAAACAAGTTACGTTTCGAGACTTATATCCTGGTCTTCCTTTTCAGAACTAAATTTTTTTTTCACAACTTCCATTGAAACAAAATAAAATACAAAAAATATTGAAAATAAAAAATAAAAAATATAATTCAAGCAAAAAGACAGAGTGGCGTCACATTCTTAATCCTTTTTAATCTCTATCAAAAAATAATTGCTTCAAAAGCAAGTGCTTAAATAATGACTACATCTACATGCTACTCTACTTTGTAATTCTATCATGGTTTCAATCACCCTTTGACGTTAAAAATTACTTTTAGTAGAAATGAAAAAGGACTCAATCAATTGATTTAAGTTTTTATCTTTGGAACGAAACAAAAATTCTGCACCATTCCAATTAATAACATGATCTTCTTGTGATAAATATGGCCTAGTGGTTAGGGGACTTGCATTGCCTCTCCTGACTTCAAGAATCCTAATTTCTAATAATACCACAAAACGAGAAGCCATATGAGGTGTTTACAACATTCCTTGCAATGATTTATATTTTGGCGAAACTTTAATTAAAGACCTTAAAAACAAGAATAGACCAACATATAGGTGAAGTCAAGAGAGGCAATGCAAGTAGTGCTGTATAATACATTACTATCTCTCCTTAGAGTTAAACCATTGATTGAAATCACTTGAAAGTGTTAAATGGAGATCACTTTTCTAGGTGTATCAAATCCTGGAAAGAACACTAATTTTGTTTGATTTTATAGAAATCACTTGAAAGTATTAAATGGAGATCACTTTTCTAGGTGTATCAAATCTTGGAATAGCACTAATTTTGTTTGATTTTAAAGAAATCACTTGAAAGTGTTAAATGGAGATCACTTTTCTAGGTGTATCAAGTCCTAGAAAAAATCTAATCCTGGTGTGTATTATACAAAATATTACCAAGGTAACTGCAGCATTTTCACTCTTATGAACATATTTTCATCAAGCACCCTTTTTTTACTTTTCAATCTTCCATTCAAATTGAACACTTATAAAGTCTTATAAAATGGGACAAACTCGTACCTCCCTTGCTACCATTCAATGAACATTTTCCAATCTTGTTTTATATCAAGTTAAAGTTAAATGCAAAGACAAGCTACATATTACCAATGATGAATAAATTTTATCCTGATGTACTCTTTTTCTCAACTCATTAAAGGGAAAATGACAAATGTATCCAAAATGAAGCACGAGTAGTGCTTTTAAATCCATGTAAGACAAATATACAAAAAAATTTAAAACCTATTCACTTCAAATAATACTAATAATAATAATAATAATAAAAATAATACTTACAAAGCTCTTTTTGGTGCATTTGGATCTTTCCTTTGTCTACGCCTTCTACCCCGCATGTTTTTGGGACCTTGATAATTTAACATTTCAGAATCATACCTGGTCTTATCTTTATCTGCTAAATCATAGAATGGCTGTTTCTCATTCTCATGCATTACCTGCAGTAGAAAGTTATAGTTAAATACATCAAAATTAAAAAAAGAAAAAAAAAGCTGTAGGTTAAATGATAAGTAGGTTCAATTTAAAAGATTGTTTTTAGTCTATTAAATGTAAATCGACTAATATAATTGATTTTTTTAAAAATTTCAGTTGACAAATTTATGGAAACTTATATCATATGGCTAAAGCAAATGACTAAAGTCACGTGTTAAGACAACAACCGTAATTCGTTTCAGATAAAAGTTTAGGCTTTGCAAGAAAAAAGATGACCGAAATATACTACTACTACTACTAAGTAATAATTAATTATTATCCTTAAGTCTACTGTCATTCTGTTTTTAAGTATTAATGAAAAGGTGTTAAAATTTAAACGATCAAAATTACAAATAATTATTTAAAAAAAAAATAATTTGAATGCTAATCCCCTACAACTTACAACATATAAGAAAACCACATATATCTTTATTTTTACCTTACATATATTGTGCACAAAAATTAAAAAATTTACTTAACTTTGCGTTAGTCTCTTACCTTCCACCTCTCGGCACATTTACGAGAAAATTCTGAGAAAACCACATTTTCATCTGGATGCTTTCTTTTGTGTTCTTCTCTGCATGTCTGAACAAAGAAAGCATAAGCGGATATACGCCCTCTTGGCTTAGAATCTGCTAATTTTGCTCTGGGCATTTTGAAATCTGAAAAATAAAATTGATATAAATTACAATACATTAATAGAGCAAGGCAACATTTCAATTTTCTCTTTTGGACATTCGTAATGTATATAGATAAAAATTAAAAGTGCAATGAATATGAGAACACACACAAATATGCAGTCTAAAGATTGTAACAAAAATGAGTTTCCAAAGAGTAATTATATAGCTATTTTATGCAAATGAGTTCATAAACAATTTTGCATTTGCCATATAAAATTAATAACTTACTTAAAATTAATAAAATTAAAGGCTGTTCAAACTAAAATTCAGTAAATTTTACAATAACAATAAATAAATAGAAGGTATAGTGTTTATTATTTGTTAAAACAAATGAAAAATTTAACTAGTTAAAAAGCACAAGGTTTCACTTTCATAATTAGAATCCATCTTTCACATACTCGAGGTTAAAGCACTTTTCAAATCTAACACCTGAAAGATTGACTGGTTTTGTTTTTTAAATTTACTCGAGAACAAAAAGATAATGGGGAAAGCGAAGGGTCAGGTTGATACAAAAATATAAAGAATTTTTTTGTCAATAACTGATTTTTCCACTTGAACCTTCATGCACAATGAAATATAAAAATGTGTGTAAATAATACCTTTATTGAACTATAACTAAAAATAATAATTATTCATGACTTTAGTGTACACATACAGGATACATATCAGAATTGGTAATAATAGTCTTTGCAGGTATAAAAATCTGAAACCACCTTGGATAAACCATGCTAAAAGTACCTGGGAAAAACTGGTAAAACTTCAAAATTATTAATGCTGATTAGACTTTTTATTTCAGTCATTCAGTGGTTTTATATACCTACCTACATAAAGATATTTATAATGGCTACTTTCAAATTACCAATAAATGAAGTTTATAAAATAATATACCTTTCTTTATCTTCCTCTTCTACCCCAGATAAGGGGGTAGGATGTGCAACATACACCAAAACAATAACTAAGAGCAAGACGCAAGTCAAAAGGAAAGCCACCCCCCCCAAAATACCCAAGTGCATGCCTGTTGCAAACAAAAAATTTAGAAAATACACTGCAACATATCCCCCCACTGTGGTATTTCATCAACCGAGCCAGGCTAACAACCATGCACCCTCACAAAACCTGGTCATTCACTCCTATTATGCACTTTTCTTCTCACCTATGCCAAACTACACTCTTATGAAGATGCAATCCACTTTTTCTTCAGTCTCCTAGCACATTCATCATTATACATCCGCTTAACCAAAACTATTATCCATCCTTTCCATATGACCAAACCATCTTAATACACTCTCATTTATACCTTTCTTCATACCACACAACTTAACACATTCATCCATTTTATCAATTCTTCATACAATTAACACCTAAAATTTTCCATCTGAACAGACTGTACCTATTATTCCACACCATTGTTTTATTACTATACAATAACATTGGTAACAACATATCCTCAAGCAGAGCCTTAGTATGCTCAAGACTTAGTCCCTTTTTTTGCATTAACCAAAGACTTAACTGCACCAGTCAGCTTCCTACCATTCACAACTTCTCTACTACATTCTGTATCACCAGTTCCCTTTTTATCTAACATATAACCTAAATATTCAAACTCAGATATTTGTTCCAATTTCTCACCATCCAACATTTCACATCGTGGCCTCTCCTCACCCACCACCATCACCCTAAACTTATCTGCATTTACTTTCAAACCCCTCCTTTTAGACACCCTGCCAAACACGTCTACCAATACTCTCAAACATACTTCAGATTCACCACACAAAACCAAATCATCAATGTATATTAAGCAGGGCACCCTCCACTCTCTTTCTCCATTAGTCTAACACTTTCCCCTGCCATCCTTTCCTTAAATTTTTTTATCATCCCATCCATATATAATAATAATACACCTTTTCACTATAAATGCTATTAGAGACAGACACCTACTCTATTAGTTTAAAAGTAAAACCATTGAATATTTTAAATTTAGAAAACAAACTTGGCTTTCAGGCCTTGCAAGCAAATACTTGATTATGCTCCCCTCCCATCTAGTGTCTTCAATGAGAGGATATTTAGTTAATCTAGCAATGTCTACAACTCAAAAAATGGACATTCACCTGAAGGCTGAATATTTATTTTTGTGAATCAAACTTTAAATAGGCCCGGCCCTATTGATTTAACTGAATCTGTTTAATCATTCATTTAAATAAATAAAAAAAAAAAAATGTTGCAATTAAGAATAAGTTAAGAATTATTTATTTTATTAACAGTAAAATTAATTCTATAAATCCCATTATTTTAATTAAAACTAAAAAAAAAATTGAAAACTGAAAATTTGCTCTAAATTTTCCTGTTCATCTAATTTTTAAGAAATATTCAAGTGTAGATATAATTAAATGAGTTACAAAACTTAAATTTAGAGCATTTTTCTGTTCATCTAACAGTTTGGCATCTGGTCTCAATTTGAATAGCCATTCAAAGTATTTAGATATAAATAAAAGTTTTAGCTTTATTCCTTCTTTAAACAATATTCAAAAATAAAATAAAATCTCTCAATGTAGACTTTTTATTCACATTATTTACCAGAGGGTCAAAATTTTGTATGTCAAAATTGAAAGTTTGCTTTAATATTTTTACTAATATAAGGGTATATAAAATTGCATGAGTTAACTTCTGGGCACACCATATCCAATTTGAATTTCCAGCATAATGATTTGCTCATAGAGGTCAAATGGATGGGTATATAGCCTAAAAACTGGCTTTAACCTTTTCCTGGCATGGCACTGAGCTCCTAAGTAATCAAAAAGTTTAGTCAAGGACGGAGTACTGTGCTCCTCAGTGATGGCTTATGTTTGCTTTTACTCAAATAACAGGCTTTTATAGATTTTTATCATTCTTGTGATGAACTTACATTTGGCATATTTTTAAAATTAACATTCTGAAAAATTCTTCTAGTAACCAGCTATAGTGCTTAAAGAAATGTTAAAAGTAAGGTTTGAAGAATAGAAAAATTTTCATAATTATTTTATTGCTCATCCAATCTGCATGAAATTTTCAGAGGACATTGAATAGGGCAAGTAACACTTATTTTTTATTCAAGCCATTTTACTTGATATGTGATATCCAAAAGAAAATTATTTTGGGGTATTCCAAAATACCTTATAAATAAAACTAACTCCTATCTATCCTCAAAATTTCAAATTGATGAAATTAACTATAAAACATTAGGAGTAATCTTACAATTTCCCCCACCAAAAAATATTAACCAATTTTTTTTTTATTTTCACTACTTGCATAAAGGAGAAATAAACCTAGAACTTTTACTTGCAACACATGTAAATGTTATTTATATTTTGAGATATTAGAACTCAAATTCTGGCATAAAATTGGTACTACAAACCAAATGGAAAGATGAAAAAAAAAAATATGATCAAAATCAATATTTTATAACTTTTCCAACTATACCTTTTGGTATAATTTAATTTTGATATAAATAGAATAAAAATTAAAAATGTTATGGCCAAATTTCCCTACGGAAATCCTTTACAGTAGGATCCCAAAGTTACTGACAGTAAAGGGTTAATTATTTTATCTAGATACCTAAAATTTCCCATAAATTATAATTATATATTTGAAAGATCTTGAAACTTTCATTTTTATATATTGCTTATATATCTGCAAACTTAAACTAATTATTCTAGTCTTCATTATTAATATATTCTTTAATTTTGTGTAAATCGACTCCACAGGCCCATGGAAAGAATTCATTTAATACCAGTAACAGAAAGATTAATTTTTTTTTTTTGGAAATGTTAATTAATTCCAAGACTCCCAACTAATTTATTCATCGGGACTAATGAGTAATTATATATATATATATATATATATATATATATATATATATATATATATATATATATATATATATATATATATATATATACCGTCAACCGGGGCAATTTCAGAAAAAATTGGCCTTTTTTTTTTGTTTTTAGGTAACTAACTTAAAAACTGACACTTACAGAAATTAGTTCTAGATATGATAATAAAATATGGCCATTTGGCAATCATTTAATGTAAAGAAATTAAAAAAATAAAAATAATAACCATTTTTAAAAAATCTCTAAAAAAAGGAATTTTTTTTTTTTTTTTTGGGGGGGGGGGCAATTTCAGAACCTAAAAAAATATAAATTTTACCCATTTTTGGTTGACACTAGCTGAAATGAGCTTCCCTAACGTGTTAGTAGTAAGTAAGAATGATAAATTAGCTGCATTGCGAGATTTAGCTGATTTTTTGTTAAATCTGGCACCCTTACCAATTTTTAGCTACTTTTTAGTTTTTGTTGTTGTCGGGTATATTTATATGGGTTTTCGATGCCTCCGAGTCAATTCCTGTGGTTACTGGGTCAATTGGCCACCCGGGTGGGGGGAATGGAATGGAAATCTGAAATTGCCCCGGGGTCATAAATGTTAATAACTTTTTAATGAAATGTGCTATCAATATATATTTTATATGTATACATAGCTTAAAACCTGTACTATCAAAGAGTAAGTGATCAAATTTTACAATTTTATTTTTATTTTTCGTACACAACCTTATAAATTGAAATTAAAAATTTTAAAAAAAATTTTTTTTAAAGAAAAATAAAAAAATCTAGGTTATTTATATATTTTTTTAAAAAAACTTTTTTTTACAATTCACTGCACTTGTCCTGTTAGTCCGCTACAACTTTTATTAAATTTTTTTTTTTTTTTGTAAAACAATAAAAACTAAAAATTCTGAAATTACCCCGGTTGACGGAATATATAATATATATATATATATATATATATATATATATATATATATATATATATATATATATATATATATATATATATATATATATATATATAATATATATATATATATATATATATCAGGAGTTAAATGCATAAATTAAATCAAATTGATTTAATCAGTTGATTAAATCAATTGATTTTTTTGTGAAAAAATCATTTTTTTTTTGATTTTTTTAACAAATTTTTTTCCCCTAAATTAATTAATTATTCATAGTTATTACCTGATTAATGATAAGTATATATATATATATATATATATATATATATATATATATATATATATATATATATATATATATATATATATATATATATATATAATAAGCAAATTCATCAATGTAGTTTCAAATCATTTTCAATAAAGAAATAAATAAAATTAGATTACTCAGATACTATACAGTATAGGTATACATAATTTTAATAATAATAACTACCCTATATATATATATATATATATATATATATATATATATATATATATATATATATATATATATATATATATATATATATATATATATATATATATATATATATATATATATAGGTCTATAATAAAGTCATTTATGATTTAAAACTAACAAACACCCTAGGTAGACCACATAGATATCAGTTGTGGGGGTCTGTCCTGCTCTGGGTGGACTTCATCCCCTCTGTCCCCCTAATGGAAATAATTATAATAAGGTTACGATTAGAATTAATCTCAACCTTACCCTTAAGGTTAGAATATTAACCATTCCACGATCAAGTGGTATTTCAACTTTACTATATATATATATATATATATATATATATATATATATATATATATATATATATATATATATATATATATATATATATATAGAGAAGAAGAGAGAGAGAGAGAGAGAGAGAAAATAGCTCATCTAGATCAGCCTTATATTTATAGTAAAGTAGAACTATCTAAGTTATGTTTAGGTCTATGGCATTAAT